>JAVRKA010000212.1:0-299897 GCA_034508555.1 Venustoraphidia nigricollis | reverse complement strand
TCTATATCTGAAATGCCTATCAGCACCTATGTTTAAAATGATAATCGGCAACTATATCTGAAATGCCTATCGGCACCTATTTTTGAAATGTCTTTCGGAAACTACATCTGAAATGCCTATCTGCTCCTATATTTGAAATGCCTATCGGCAACCATATCTGAAATGCCTATCGACCCCTATATTTGAAATACCTATCGGCTTCTATATCTGAAATGCCTATCGGCACCTATTTTTAAAATGCCAATCGGCAACTATATCTGAAGTGCCTATCGGCACCTATATCTAAAATGCCTATCGGCACCTATTTTTGAAATGCCTATCGGAAACTACAACTGAAATGCCTATCAGCACCTATATTTGAAATGCCTATCGGCAACCATATTTGGAATGCCTATCGGCACCTATATTTAAAATGCCTATCGGCTTCTATATCTGAAATGCCTATCGGCACCTATTTTTAAAATGCCAATCGGCAACTATATCTGAAATGCCTATCGGCACCTATATCTGAAATGCCTATCGGCACCTATTTTTGAAATGCCTATCGGAAACCACATCTGAAATGCCTATCAGCACCTATATTTGAAATGCCTATCGTCACCTATATCTGAAATTCCTATCGACACCTATATTTGAAATACCTATCTGCTTCTATATCTGAAATGCCTATCGGCACCTATTTTTAAAATGCTAATCGGTAACTATATCTGAAATGCCTATCGACACCTATATCTGAAATGCCTATCGGCACCAATTTTTGAAATGCCTATCGGAAAATACATCTGGAATGCCTATCAGCACCTATATTTGAAATGCCTATCGGCAACCATATCTGGAATGCCTATCGGCACCTATATTTGAAATGCCTATCGGCTTCTATATCTGAAATGCCTATCGACACCTATTTTTAAAATGCCAATTGGCAACTATATCTGAAATGACTATCGGCACCTATACCTGAAATGCCAATCGGTACCTATTTTTGAAATGCACATCGGAAACTACATCTGAAATGCCTATCAGCACATATATTTGAAATGCCTATCGTCAAACATATCTGGAATGCCTATCGGCACCTATATTTGAAATGCCAATCGGCTTCTATATCTGAAATGCCTATCAGCACCTATGTTTAAAATGATAATCGGCAACTATATCTGAAAAGCCTATCGGCACCTATATCTGAAATGTCTATCGGCACCTATTTTTGAAATGTCTTTCGGAAACTACATCTGAAATGCCTATCTGCTCCTATATTTGAAATGCCTATCGGCAACCATATCTGAAATGCCTATCGACCCCTATATTTGAAATACCTATCGGCTTCTATATCTGAAATGCCTATCGGCACCTGTTTTTAAAATGCCAATCGGCAACTATATCTGAAATGCCTATCGGCACCTATATCTGAAATGCCTATCGGCATCAATTTTTGAAATGCCCATCGGAAACTACATCTGAAATGCCTATCAGCACCTATATTTGAAATGGCTATCGTCAACCATATCTTGAATGCCTATCGGCACCTATATTTGAAATGCCTATCGGCTTCTATATCTGAAGTGCCTATCGGCACCTATTTTTAAAATGCAAATCGACAATTATATCTGAAATGCCTATCGGCACCTATATCTGAAATGCCTATCGGCACCTATTTTTGAAATGCCTATCGGAAACTACATCTGAAATGCCTATCAGCACCTATATTTGAAATGCCTATCGGCAACCATATCTGGAATGCCTATTGGCACCTATATTTGAAATGCCTATCGGCTTCTATATCTGAAATGCCTATCGGCACCTATTTTTAAAATGCCAATCGGCAACTATATCTGAAATGCCTATCGGCACCTATATCTGAAATGCCTATCGGCACCTATTTTTGAAATGCCTATCGGAAACTACATCTGAAATGCCTATCAGCACCTATATTTGAAATGCCTATCGTCAACCATATCTAAAATGCCTATCGACACCTATATTTGAAATACCTATCGGCTTCTATATCTGAAATGCCTATCGGCACCTATTTTTAAAATGCCAATCGGTAACTATATCTGAAATGCCTATCGGCACCTATATCTGAAATGCCTATCGGCACCAATTTTTGAAGTGCCTATCGGAAAATACATCTGGAATGCCTATCAGCACCTATATTTGAAATGCCTATCGGCAACCATATCTGGAATGCCTATCGGCACCTATATTTGAAATGCCTATCGGCTTCTATATCTGAAATGCCTATCGACACCTATTTTTAAAATGCCAATTGGCAACTATATCTGAAATGACTATCGGCACCTATATCTGAAATGCCAATCGGTACCTATTTTTGAAATGCACATCGGAAACTACATCTGAAATGCCTATCAGCACATATATTTGAAATGCCTATCGTCAACCATATCTGGAACGCCTATCGGCACCTATATTTGAAATGCCTATCGGCTTCTATATCTAAAATGCCTATCGGCACCTATGTTTAAAATGATAATCGGCAACTATATCTGAAATGCCTATCGGCACCTATATCTGAAATGCCTATCGGCACCTATTTTTGAAATGTCTTTCGGAAACTACATCTGATATGCCCATCTGCTCCTATATTTGAAATGCCTATCGGCAACCATATCTGAAATGCCTATCGACCCCTATATTTGAAATACCTATCGGCTTCTATATCTGAAATGCCTATCGGCACCTGTTTTTAAAATGCCAATCGGCAACTATATCTGAAATGCCTATCGGCACCTATATCTGAAATGCCTATCGGCATCAATTTTTGAAATGCCTATCGGAAACTACATCTGAAATGCCTATCAGCACCTATATTTGAAATGCCTATCGTCAATCATATCCGGAATGCCTATCGGCACCTATATTTGAAATGCCTATCGGCTTCTATATCTGAAATGCCTATCGGCACCTTTTTTTAAAATGCCAATTGGCAACTATATCTGAAATGCCTATCGGCACCTATATCTGAAATGCCTATCGGCACCTATATCTGAAATGCCTATCGGCACCTATTTTTGAAATGCCTATCGGAAACTACATCTGAAATGCCTATCAGCACCTATATTTGAAATGCCTATCGGCAACCATATCTGGAATGCCTATTGGCACCTATATTTGAAATGCCTATCGGCTTCTATATCTGAAATGCCTATCGGCACCTATTTTTAAAATGCCAATCGGCAACTATATCTGAAATGCCTATCGGCACCTATATCTGAAATGCCTATCGGCACCTATTTTTGAAATGCCTAACGGAAACTACATCTGAAATGCCTATCAGCACCTATATTTGAAATGCCTATCGTCAACTATATCTGAAATGCCTATCGGCACCCATATCTGAAATGCCTATCGACACCTATATTTGAAATGCCTATCGGCACCTATATTTTAAAGGCCTATCGGCAACTATATCTGATATGCCTATCGGCACATATATCTGAAATGCCTATCAGCACCTATATTTGAAATGCCTATCGGCAACCATATCTGAAATGCCTATCGACACCTATATTTGAAATACCTATCGGCTTCTATATCTGAAATGCCTATCAACACCTATTTTTAAAATGCCAATCGGCAACTATATCTGAAATGCCTATCGGCACCTATATCTGAAATGCCTATCGGCACCAATTTTTGAAATGCCTATCGGAAACTACATCTGAAATGCCTATCAGCACCTATATTTGAAATGCCTATCGGCAACCATATCTGGAATGCTTATCGGCACCTATATTTGAAATGCCTATCGGCACCTATATTTGAAATGCCTATCGGCTTCTAATTCCGAAATGCCTATCGGCACCTATTTTTAAAATGCCAATCGGCAACTATATTTGAAATGCCTATTGGCACCTATATCTGAAATGCCTATCGGCACCTATTTTTGAAATGCCTATCGGAAACTACATTTGAAATGCCTATCAGCACCTATATTTGAAATGCCTATCGGCAACTATATCTGGAATGTCTATCGGCACCTATATTTGAAATGTATATCTGCTTCTATATCTGATATGCCTATCGGCACCTATTTTTAAAATGGCTATCGGCAACTATATCTGAAATGCCTATCGGCACCTATATCTGAAATGCCTATCGGCACCTATTTTTGAAATGCCTATCGGAAACTACATCTGAAATGCCTATCAGCACCTGTATTTGAAATTCCTATTGGCAACCATACCTGGAATGCTTATCGGCACCTATATTTGAAATGCCTATCGGCTTCTATATCTGAAATGCCTATCGGCACCTATTTTTAAAATGCCTATCGGAAACTACATCTGAAATGCCTTTCAGCACCTATATTTGAAATGCCTATCGGCAACCATATCTGAAATGCCTATCGGCACCTATTTTTAAAATGGCTATCGGCAACTATATTTAAAATGCCTATCGGCACCTATATCTGAAATGCCTATCGGCAACTATTTTTGAAATGCCTATCGGAAACTACATCTGAAATGCCTATCAGCACCTATATTTGAAATGCCTATCGGCAACCTTATCTGGAATGCCTATCGGCACCTATATTTGAAATGCCTATCGTCTTCTAAATCTGAAATGCCTATCGGCACCTATTTTTAAAATTCCAATCGGCAACTATATCTAAAAAGCCTATCGGCACCTATATCTGAAATGCCTATCGGCACCTATTTTTGAAATGCCTATCGGAAACTACAACTGAAATGCCTATCAGCACCTATATTTGAAATGCCTCTCGGCAACCATATTTGGAATGCCTATCGGCACCTATATTTGAAATGCCTATCGGCTTCTATATCTGAAATGCCTATCGGCACCTATTTTCAAAATGCCAATTGGCAACTATATCTGAAATGCCTATCGGCTTCTATATCTGAAATGCCTAGCGGCACCTATTTTTAAAATGCCAATCGGCAACTATATCTGAAGTGCCTATCGGCACCTATATCTAAAATGCCTATCGGCACCTATTTTTGAAATGCCTATCGAAAACTACATCTGAAATGCCTATCAGCACCTATATTTAAAATGCCAATCGGCAACCACATCAGAAATGCCTATCCGCACCTATATCTGAAATGCCTTTCGGCATTTATATCTGAAATGCCTATCGACACCTATATTTGAAATGCCTATCGGCACCTATATTTTAAATGCCTATCGGCAACTATATCTGATATGCCTATCGGCAACTATATCTGATATGCCTATCGGCACCTATATATGAAATGCCTATCGGCACCTATTTTTTAAATGCCTATCGGAACCTACATCTAAAATGCTTATCGGCACCTATTTTTAAAATGCTAATCGGCAACTATATCTGAAATGCCTATCGGCACCTATATCTGAAATGCCTATCGGCACCTATTTTTGAAATGCCTATCAGAAACTACATCTGAAATGCCTATCGGCACCTATATTTGAAATGCCTATCGGCTTCTATATCTGAAATGCCTATCGACACCTATTTTTAAAATGCTAATTGGCAACTATATCTGAAATGCCTATCGGCACCTATATCTGAAATGCCAATCGGTACCTATTTTTGAAATGCACATCGGAAACTACATCTGAAAGTCCTATCAGCACATATATTTGAAATGCCTATCGTCAACCATATCTGGAATGCCTATCGGCACCTATATTTGAAATGCCTATCGGCTTCTATATCTGAAATGCCTATCGGCACCTATGTTAAAAATGATAATCAGCAACTATATCTGAAATGCCTATCGGCACCTATATCTGAAATGCCTATCGGCACCTATTTTTTGAAATGTCTTTCGGAAACTACATCTGAAATGCCTATCTGCTCCTATATTTGAAATGCCTATCGGCAACCATATCTGAAATGCCTATCGACCCCTATATTTGAAATACCTATCGGCTTCTATATCTGAAATGCCTATCGGCACCTATTTTTAAAATGCCAATCGGCAACTATATCTGAAGTGCCTATCGGCACCTATATCTAAAATGCCTATCGGCACCTATTTTAGAAATGCCTATCGGAAACTACAACTGAAATGCCTATCAGCACCTATATTTGAAATGCCTATCGGCAACCATATTTGGAATGCCTATCGGCACCTATATTTGAAATGCCTATCGGCTTCTATATCTGAAATGCCTATCGGCACCTATTTTTAAAATGCCAATCGGCAACTATATCTGAAATGCCTATCGGCACCTATATCTGAAATGCCTATCGGCACCTATTTTTGAAATGCCTATCGGAAACCACATCTGAAATGCCTATCAGCACCTATATTTGAAATGCCTATCGTCACGCATATCTGAAATTCCTATCGACACCTATATTTGAAATACCTATCGGCTTCTATATCTGAAATGCCTATCGGCACCTATTTTTAAAATGCTAATCGGTAACTATATCTGAAATGCCTATCGGCACCTATATCTGAAATGCCTATCGGCACCAAATTTTTGAAATGCCTATCGGAAAATACATCTGGAATGCCTATCAGCACCTATATTTAAAATGCCTATCGGCAACCATATCTGGAATGCCTATCGGCACCTATATTTGAAATGCCTATCGGCTTCTATATCTGAAATGCCTATCGACACCTATTTTTAAAATGCCAATTGGCAACTATATCTGAAATGACTATCGGCACCTATACCTGAAATGCCAATCGGTACCTATTTTTGAAATGCACATCGGAAACTACATCTGAAATGCCTATCAGCACATATATTTGAAATGCCTATCGTCAAACATATCTGGAATGCCTATCGGCACCTATATTTGAAATGCCTATCGGCTTCTATATCTGAAATGCCTATCAGCACCTATGTTTAAAATGATAATCGGCAACTATATCTAAAAAGCCTATCGGCACCTATATCTGAAATGTCTATCGGCACCTATTTTTGAAATGTCTTTCGGAAACTACATCTGAAATGCCTATCTGCTCCTATATTTGAAATGCCTATCGGCAACCATATCTGAAATGCCTATCGACCCCTATATTTGAAATACCTATCGGCTTCTATATCTGAAATGCCTATCGGCACCTGTTTTTAAAATGCCAATCGGCAACTATATCTGAAATGCCTATCGGCACCTATATGTGAAATGCCTATCGGCATCAATTTTTGAAATGCCCATCGGAAACTACATCTGAAATGCCTATCAGCACCTATATTTGAAATGGCTATCGTCAACCATATCTTGAATGCCTATCGGCACCTATATTTGAAATGCCTATCGGCTTCTATATCTGAAGTGCCTATCGGCACCTATTTTTAAAATGCCAATCGGCAACTATATCTGAAATGCCTATCGGCACCTATATCTGAAATGCCTATCGGCACCTATTTTTGAAATGCCTATCGGAAACTACATCTGAAATGCCTATCAGCACCTATATTTGAAATGCCTATCGGCAACCATATCTGGAATGCCTATTGGCACCTATATTTGAAATGCCTATCGGCTTCTATATCTGAAATGCCTATCGGCACCTATTTTTAAAATGCCAATCGGCAACTATATCTGAAATGCCTATCGGCACCTATATCTGAAATGCCTATCGGCACCTATTTTTGAAATGCCTATCGGAAACTACATCTGAAATGCCTATCAGCACCTATATTTGAAATGCCTATCGTCAACCATATCTAAAATGCCTATCGACACCTATATTTGAAATACCTATCGGCTTCTATATCGGAAATGCCTATCGGCACCTATTTTTAAAATGCCAATCGGTAACTATATCTGAAATGCCTATCGGCACCTATATCTGAAATGCCTATCGGCACCAATTTTTGAAATGCCTATCGGAAAATACATCTGGAATGCCTATCAGCACCTATATTTGAAATGCCTATCGGCAACCATATCTGGAATGCCTATCGGCACCTATATTTGAAATGCCTATCGGCTTCTATATCTGAAATGCCTATCGACACCTATTTTTAAAATGCCAATTGGCAACTATATCTGAAATGACTATCGGCACCTATATCTGAAATGCCAATCGGTACCTATTTTTGAAATGCACATCGGAAACTACATCTGAAATGCCTATCAGCACATATATTTGAAATGCCTATCGTCAACCATATCTGGAACGCCTATCGGCACCTATATTTGAAATGCCTATCGGCTTCTATATCTAAAATGCCTATCGGCACCTATGTTTAAAATGATAATCGGCAACTATATCTGAAATGCCTATCGGCACCTATATTTGAAATGCCTATCGGCACCTATTTTTGAAATGTCTTTCGGAAACTACATCTGATATGCCTATCTGCTCCTATATTTGAAATGCCTATCGGCAACCATATCTGAAATGCCTATCGACCCCTATATTTGAAATACCTATCGGCTTCTATATCTGAAATGCCTATCGGCACCTGTTTTTAAAATGCCAATCGGCAACTATATCTGAAATGCCTATCGGCACCTATATCTGAAATGCCTATCGGCATCAATTTTTGAAATGCCTATCGGAAACTACATCTGAAATGCCTATCAGCACCTATATTTGAAATGCCTATCGTCAATCATATCTGGAATGCCTATCGGCACCTATATTTGAAATGCCTATCGGCTTCTATATCTGAAATGCCTATCGGCACCTTTTTTTAAAATGCCAATTGGCAACTATATCTGAAATGCCTATCGGCACCTATATCTAAAATGCCTATCGGCACCTATATCTGAAATGCCTATCGGCACCTATTTTTGAAATGCCTATCGGAAACTACATCTGAAATGCCTATCAGCACCTATATTTGAAATGCCTATCGGCAACCATATCTGGAATGCCTATTGGCACCTATATTTGAAATGCCTATCGGCTTCTATATCTGAAATGCCTATCGGCACCTATTTTTAAAATGCCAATCGAACACTATGTCTGAAATGCCTATCGGCACCTATATCTGAAATGCCTATCGGCACCTATTTTTGAAATGCCTAACGGAAACTACATCTGAAATGCCTATCAGCACCTATATTTGAAATGCCTATCGTCAACTATATCTGAAATGCCTATCGGCACCCATATCTGAAATGCCTATCGACACCTATATTTGAAATGCCTATCGGCACCTATATTTTAAATGCCTATCGGCAACTATATCTGATATGCCTATCGGCACCTATATCTGAAATGCCTATCAGCACCTATATTTGAAATGCCTATCGGCAACCATATCTGAAATGCCTATCGACACCTATATTTGAAATACCTATCGGCTTCTATATCTGAAATGCCTATCAACACCTATTTTTAAAATGCCAATCGGCAACTATATCTGAAATGCCTATCGGCACCTATATCTGAAATGCCTATCGGCACCAATTTTTGAAATGCCTATCGGAAACTACATCTGAAATGCCTATCAGCACCTATAATTGAAATGCCTATCGGCAACCATATCTGGTATGCTTATCGGCACCTATATTTGAAATGCCTATCGGCACCTATATTTGAAATGCCTATCGGCTTCTAATTCTGAAATGCCTATCCGCACCTATTTTTAAAATGCCAATCGGCAACTATATTTGAAATGCCTATTGGCACCTATATCTGAAATGCCTATCGGCACCTATTTTTGAAATGCCTATCGGAAACTACATTTGAAATGCCTATCAGCACCTATATTTGAAATGCCTATCGGCAACTATATCTGGAATGTCTATCGGCACCTATATTTGAAATGTATATCGGCTTCTATATCTGATATGCCTATCGGCACCTATTTTTAAAATGGCTATCGGCAACTATATCTGAAATGCCTATCGGCACCTATATCTGAAATGCCTATCGGCACCTATTTTTGAAATGCCTATCGGAAACTACATCTGAAATGCCTATCAGCACCTGTATTTGAAATTCCTATTGGCAACCATTCCTGGAATGCTTATCGGCACCTATATTTGAAATGCCTATCGGCTTCTATATCTGAAATGCCTATCGGCACCTATTTTTAAAATGCCTATCGGAAACTACATCTGAAATGCCTTTCAGCACCTATATTTGAAATGCCTATCGGCAACCATATCTGAAATGCCTATCGGCACCTATTTTTAAAATGGCTATCGGCAACTATATTTAAAATGCCTATCGGCACCTATATCTGAAATGCCTATCGGCAACTATTTTTGAAATGCCTATCGGAAACTACATCTGAAATGCCTATCAGCACCTATATTTGAAATGCCTATCGGCAACCTTATCTGGAATGCCTATCGGCACCTATATTTGAAATGCCTATCGTCTTCTAAATCTGAAATGCCTATCGGCACCTATTTTTAAAATGCCAATCGGCAACTATATCTGAAATGCCTATCGGCACCTATATCTGAAATGCCTATCGGCACCTATTTTTGAAATGCCTATCGGAAACTACAACTGAAACGCCTATCAGCACCTATATTTGAAATGCCTATCGGCAACCATATTTGGAATGCCTATCGGCACCTATATTTGAAATGCCTATCGGATTTTATATCTGAAATGCCTATCGGCACCTATTTTCAAAATGCCAATTGGCAACTATATCTGAAATGCCTATCGGCTTCTATATCTGAAATGCCTAGCGGCACCTATTTTAAAATGCCAATCGGCAACTATATCTGAAGTGCCTATCGGCACCTATATCTAAAATGCCTATCGGCACCTATTTTTGAAATGCCTATCGAAAACTACATCTGAAATGCCTATCAGCACCTATATTTAAAATGCCTATCGGCAACCACATCAGAAATGCCTATCGGCACCTATATCTGAAATGCCTTTCGGCATTTATATCTGAAATGCCTATCGACACCTATATTTGAAATGCCTATCGGCACCTATATTTTAAATGCCTATCGGCAACTATATCTGATATGCCTATCGGCAACTATATCTGATATGCCTATCGGCACCTATATATGAAATGCCTATCGGCACCTATTTTTAAAATGCCTATCGGAACCTACATCTAAAATGCTTATCGGCACCTATTTTTAAAATGCTAATCGGCAACTATATCTGAAATGCCTATCGGCACCTATTTTTGAAATGCCTATTAGAAACTACATCTGAAATGCCTATCGGCACCTATATTTGAAATGCCTATCGGCTTCTATATCTGAAATGCCTATCGACATCTATTTTTAAAATGCCAATTGGCAACTATATCTGAAATGCCTATCGGCACCTATATCTGAAATGCCAATCGGTACCTATTTTTGAAATGCACATCGGAAACTACATCTGAAAGGCCTATCAGCACATATATTTGAAATGCCTATCGTCAACCATATCTGGAATGCCTATCGGCACCTATATTTGAAATGCCTATCGGCTTCTATATCTGAAATGCCTATCGGCACCTATGTTAAAAATGATAATCAGCAACTATATCTGAAATGCCTATCGGCACCTATATCTGAAATGCCTATCGGCACCTATATCTGAAATGCCTATCGGCACCTATTTTTGAAATGTCTTTCGGAAACTACATCTGAAATGCCTATCTGCTCCTATATTTGAAATGGCTATCGGCAACCATATCTGAAATGCCTATCGACCCCTATATTTGAAATACCTATCGGCTTCTATATCTGAAATGCCTATCGGCACCTGTTTTTAAAATGCCAATCGGCAACTATATCTGAAATGCCTATCGGCACATATATCTGAAATGCCTATCGGCACCAATTTTTGAAATGCCTATCGGAAACTACATCTAAAATGCCTATCAGCACCTATATTTGAAATGCCTATCGGCAACCATATCTGGAATGCCTATCGGCACCTATATTTGAAATGCCTATCGGCTTCTATATCTGAAATGCCTATCGACACCTATTTTTAAAATGCCAATTGGCAACTATTTCTGAAATGCCTATCGGCACCTATATCTGAAATGCCTATCGGCATCAATTTTTGAAATGCCTATCGGAAACTACATCCTAAATGCCTATCAGCACCTATTTTTGAAATGCCTATCGGAAACTACATCTGAAATGCCTATCCGCACCTATATTTGAAATGCCTATCGGCAACCATATCTGGAATGCCTATTGGCACCTATATTTGAAATGCCTATCGGCTTCTATATCTAAAATGCCTATCGGCACCAATTTTTAAAATGCCAATCGGCAACTATATCTGAAATGCCTATCGGCACCTATATCTGAAATGCCTTTCGGCACCTATTTTTGAAATGCCTATCGGAAACTACATCTGAAATGCCTATCAGCACCTATATTTGAAATGCCTACCGTCAACCATATCTGAATTGCCTATCGACACCTATATCTGAAATACCTATCGGCTTCTATATCTGAAATGCCTATCAACACCTATTTTTAAAATGCCAATCGGCAACTATATCTGAAATGCCTATCGGGACCTATATCTGAAATGCCTATCGGCACCAATTTTTGAAATGCCTATCGGAAACTACATCTGAAATGCCTATCAGCACCTATATTTGAAATGCCTATCGGCAACCATATCTAGAATGCTTAACGGCACCTATATTTGAAATGCCTATCGGCTTCTATATCTGAAATGCCTATCGGCACCTATTTTTAAAATGGCTATCGGCAACTATATCTGAAATGCCTATCGGCACCTATATCTGAAATGCCTATCGGCACCTATTTTTGAAATGCCTATCGGAAACTACATCTGAAATGCCTATCAGCACCTATATTTGAAATGCCTATCGGCAACCATATCTGGAATGCTTATCGGCACCTATATTTGAAATGCCTATCGGTTTCTATATCTGAAATGCCTATCGGCACCTATTTTTAAAATGCCTATCGGAAAATACATCTGAAATGCCTATCAGCACCTTTATTTGAAATGCCTATCGGCAACCATATCTGAAATGCCTATCGGCACCTATTTTTAAAATGGCTATCGGCAACTATATCTAAAATGCCTATCGGCACCTATATCTGATATGCCTATCGGCACCTATTTTTGAAATGCCTATCGGAAACTACATCTGATATGCCCATCAGCACCTATTTTTGAAATGCCTATCGGCAACCATATCTGGAATGCCTATCGGCACCTATATTTGAAATGCCTATCGGCTTCTAAATCTGAAATGCCTATCGGCACCTATTTTTAAAATGCCAATCAGCAACTATATCTGAAATGCCTATCGGCACCTATATCTGAAATGCCTATCGGCACCTATTTTTGAAATGCCTATCGGAAACTACAACTGAAATGCCTATCAGCAGCTATATTTGAAATGCCTATCGGCAACCATATTTGGAATGCCTATCGGCACCTATATTTGAAATTTCTATCGGCTTCTATATCTGAAATGCCTAGCGGTACCTATTTTTAAAATGCCAATCGGCAACTATATCTGAAGTGCCTATCGGCACCTATATCCAAAATGCCTATCGGCACCTATTTTTGAAATGCCTATCGAAAACTACATCTGAAATGCCTATCAGCACCTATATTTGAAATGCCTATCGGCAACCACATCAGAAATGCCTATCGGCACCTATATCTGAAATGCCTTTCGGCATTTATATCTGAAATGCCTATCGACACCTATATTTGAAATGCCTATCGGCACCTATATTTTAAATGCCTATCGGCAACTATATCTGATATGCCTATCGGCAACTATATCTGATATGCCTATCGGCACCTATATCTGAAATGCCTATCGGCACCTATTTTTGAAAAGCCTATCGGCACCTATTTTTGAAATGCC
Source organism: Venustoraphidia nigricollis (assembly GCA_034508555.1). NCBI lineage: Eukaryota > Metazoa > Arthropoda > Insecta > Raphidioptera > Raphidiidae > Venustoraphidia > Venustoraphidia nigricollis. Next base: position 286,154 of record JAVRKA010000212.1, on the reverse strand, counting down.
TATCGGAACCTACATCTAAAATGCCTATCGGCACCTATTTTTAAAATGCTAATCGGCAACTATATCTCAAATGCCTATCGGCACCTATATCTGAAATGCCTATCGGCACCTATTTTTGAAATGCCTATCAGAAACTACATCTGAAATGCCTATCGGCACCTATATTTGAAATGCCTATCGGCAACCATATCTGAAATGCCTATCGACACCTATATTTGAAATACCTATCGGCTTCTATATCTGAAATGCCAATCGGAACCTATTTTTAAAATGCCAATCGGCAACTATATCTGAAATGCCTATCGGCACCTATATCTGAAATTCCAATCAACAGCAATTTTTGAAATGCCTGTCGGAAACTACATCTGAAATGCCTATCAGCACCTATATTTGAAATGCCTATCGGCAACCATATCTGAAATGCCTTTCGACACCTATATTTGAAAAACCTATCGGCTTCTATATCTGAAATGCCTATCGGCACCTATTTTTAAAATGCCAATCGGTAACTATATCTGAAGTGCCTATCGGCACCTATATCTGAAATGCCTGTCGGCACCAATTTTTGAAATGCCTATCGGAAACTACATCTGGAATGCCTATCAGCACCTATATTTGGAATGCCTATCGGCAACCATATCTGGAATGCCTATCGGCACCTATATTTGAAATGCCTATCGGCTTCTATATCTGAAATGCCTATCGACACTTATTTTTAAAATGCCAATTGGCAACTATATCTGAAATGCCTATCGGCATCTATATCTGAAATGCCTATCGGTACCTATTTTTGAAATGCCTATCTGCTCCTATATTTGAAATGCCTATCGGCAACCATAACTGAAATGTCTATCGACCCCTATATTTGAAATACCTATCGGCTTCTATATCTGAAATGCCTATCGGCACCTGTTTTTAAAATGCCAATCGGCAACTATATCTGAAATGCCTATCGGCACCTATATCTGAAATGCCTATCGGCATCAATTTTTGAAATTCCATCGGAAACTACATCTAAAATGCCTATCAGCACCTAATTTTGAAATGTCTATCGGCAACCATATCTGGAATGCCTATCGGCACCTATATTTGAAATGCCTATCGGCTTCTATATCTGAAATGCCTATCGGCACCTATTTTTAAAATGCCAATTGGCAACTATATCTGAAATGCTTATCGGCACCTATATCTGAAATGCCTATCGGCACCTATTTTTGAAATGCCTATCGGAAACTACATCTGAAATGCCTATCAGCACCTATATTTGAAATGCCTATCGGCAACCATATCTGGAATGCCTATTGGCACCTATATTTGAAATGCCTATCGGCTTCTATATCTGAAATGCCTATCGGCACCTATTATTGAAATGCCAATCGGCAACTATATCTGAAATGCCTATCGGCACCTATATCTGAAATGCCTATCGGCACCTATTTTTGAAATGCCTATCGGAAACTACATCTGAAATGCCTATCAGCACCTATATTTGAAATGCCTATCGTCAACCATATCTGAAATGCCTATCGACACCTATATTTGAAATACCTATCGGCTTCTATATCTGAAATGCCTATCGGCACCTATTTTTAAAATGCCAATCGGTAACTATATCTGAAATGCCTATCGGCACCTATATCTGAAATGCCTATCGGCACCAATTTTTGAAATGCCTATCGGAAAATACATCTGGAATGCCTATCAGCACCTATATTTGAAATGCCTATCGGCAACCATATCTGGAATGCCTATCGGCACCTATATTTGAAATGCCTATCGGCTTCTATATCTGAAATGCCTATCGACACCTATTTTTAAAATGCCAATTGGCAACTATATCTGAAATGACTATGGGCACCTATACCTGAAATGCCAATCGGTACCTATTTTTGAAATGCACATCGGAAACTACATCTGAAATGCCTATCAGCACATATATTTGAAATGCCTATCGTCAACCATATCTGGAACGGCTATCGGCACCTATATTTGAAATGCCTATCGGCTTCTATATCTAAAATGCCTATCGGCACCTATGTTTAAAATGATAATCGGCAACTATATCTGAAATGCCTATCGGCACCTATATCTGAAATGCCTATCGGCATCTATTTTTGAAATGCCTATCGGAAACTACATCTGAAATGCCTATCAGCACGTATATTTGAAATGCCTATCGGCAACCATATCTGGAATGCTTATCGGCACCTTTATTTGAAATGCCTATCGGCACCTATATTTGAAATGCCTATCGGCTTCTAATTCTGAAATGCCTATCGGCACCTATTTTTAAAATGCCAATCGGCAACTATATTTGAAATGCCTATCGGCACCTATATCTGAAATGCCTATCGGCACCAATTTTTTAAATGCCTATCGGAAACTACATCTAAAATGCCTAGTAGCACCTATATTTGAATTGCCTATCGGCAACTATATCTGGAATGTCGATCGGCACCTATATTTGAAATGTATATCGGCTTCTATATCTGATATGCCTATCGGCACCTATTTTTAAAATGGCTATCGGCAACTATATCTGAAATGCCTATCGGCACCTATATCTGAAATGCCTATCGGCACCGATTTTTGAAATGCCTATCGGAAACTACATCTGAAATGCCTATCAGCACCTATATTTGAAATGCCTATCGGCAACCATATCTGGAATGCTTATCGGCACCTGTATTTGAAATTACAATCAGCTTCTATATCTGAAATGCCTATCGGCACCTATTTTTAAAATGCCTATCGGAAACTACATCTGAAATGCCTTTCAGCACCTATATTTGAAATGCCTATCGGCAACCATATCTGAAATGCCTATCGGCACCTATTTTTAAAATGGCTATCGGCAACTATATTTAAAATGCCTATCGGCACCCATATCTGAAATGCCTATCGGCAACTATTTTTGAAATGCCTATCGGAAACTACATCTGAAATGCCTATCAGCACCTATATTTGAAATGCCTATCGGCAACCATATCTGGAATGCCTATCGGCACCTATATTTGAAATGCCTAACGTCTTCTAAATCTGAAATGCCTATCGGCACCTATTTTTAAAATGCCAATCGGCAACTATATCTGAAATGCCTATTGGCACCTATATCTGAAATGCCTATAGGCACCTATTTTTGAAATGCCTATCGGAAACTACAACTGAAATGCCTATCAGCACTTATATTTGAAATGCCTATCTGCAACCATATTTGGAATGCCTATCGGCACCTATATTTGAAATGCCTATCGGCTTCTTTATCTGAAATGCCTAGCGGCACCTATTTTTAAAATGCCAATCGGCAACTATATCTGAAGTGCCTATCGGCACCTATATCTAAAATGCCTATCGGCACCTATTTTTGAAATGCCTATCGAAAACTACATCTGAAATGCCTATCAGCACCTATATTTAAAATGCCTATCGGCAACCACATCAGAAATGCCTATCGGCACCTATATCTGAAATGCCTTTCGGCATTTATATCTGAAATGCCTATCGACACCTATATTTGAAATGCCTATCGGCACCTATATTTTAAATGCCTATCGGCAACTATATCTGATATGCCTATCGGCAACTATATCTGATATGCCTATCGGCACCTATATATGAAATGCCTATCGGCATCTATTTTTGAAATGCCTATCGGAACCTACATCTGATATGCCTATCGGCACCTATTTTTAAAATGCCAATCGGCAACTATATCTGAAATGCCTATCGGCACCTATATCTAAAATGCCAATCGGCACCAATTTTTGAAATGCCTATCGGAAACTACATCTGAAATGCCTATCAGCACCTATATTTGAAATGCCTATCGGCAACCATATCTGGAATGCCTATCGGCACCTATATTTGAAATGCCTATCGGCTTCTATATCTGAAATGCCTATCGACACCTATTTTTAAAATGCCAATTGGCAACTATATCTGAAATTCCTATCGGCATCTATATCTGAAATGCCTATCGGTACCTATTTTTGAAATGCCTATCTGCTCCTATATTTGAAATGCCTATCGGTAAACATATCTGAAATGCCTATCGACCCCTATATTTGAAATACCTATCGGCTTCTATAATTGAAATGCCTATCAGCACCTATATTTAAAATGCCTATCGGCAACCACATCAGAAATGCCTATCGGCACCTATATCTGAAATGCCTTTCGGCATTTATATCTGAAATGCCTATCGACACCTATATTTAAAATGCCTATCGGCACCTATATTTTGAATGCCTATCGGCAACTATATCTGATATGCCTATCGGCAACTATATCTGATATGCCTATCGGCACCTATATATGAAATGCCTATCGGCACCTATTTTTGAAATGCCTATCGGAACCTACATCTGATATGCCTATCGGCACCTATTTTTAAAATGCCAATCGGCGTCTATATCTGAAATGCCTATCGGCACCTATTTTTAAAATGCCAATCAGCAACTATATCTGAAATGCCAATCGGCAACTATATCTGAAATGCCTATCGGCACCTATATCTGAAATGCCTATCGGCACCTATTTTTGAAATGCCTATCGGAAACTACATCTGAAATGCCTATCAGCACCTATATTTGAAATGCCTATCGTCAACCATATCTGAAATGCCTATCGACAACTATATTTGAAATACCTATCGGCTTCTATATCTGAAATGCCTATCGGCACCTATTTTTAAAATGCCAATCGGTAACTATATCTGAAATGCCTATCGGCACCTATATCTGAAATGCCTATCGGCAACAATTTTTGAAATGCCTATCGGAAAATACATCTGGAATGCCTATCAGCACCTATATTTGAAATGCCTATCGGCAACCATATCTGGAATGCCTATCGGCACCTATATTTGAAATGCCTATCGGCTTCTATATCTGAAATGCCTATCGACACCTATTTTTAAAATGCCAATCGGCAACTATATCTGAAATGCCTATCGGCACCTATATCTGAAATGCCTATCGGCACCTATTTTTGAAATGCCTATCGGAAACTACATCTGAAATGCCTCTCAGCGCCTATATTTGAAATGCCTATCGGCAACTATATCTGAAATGCCTATCGACACCTATATTTGAAATACCTATCGGCTTCTATATCTGAAATGCCTATCAACACCTATTTTTAAAATGCCAATCGGCAACTATATCTGAAATGCCTATCGGCACCTATATCTGAAATGCCTATCGGCACCAATTTTTGAAATGCCTACCGGAAACTACATCTGAAATGCCTATCAGCACCTATATTTGAAATGCCTATCGGAAACCATATCTGGAATGCTTATCGGCACCTATATTTGAAATGCCTATCGGCTTCTATATCTGAAATGCCTATCGGCACCTATTTTGAAAATGGCTATCGGCAACTATATCTGAAATGCCTATCGGCACCTATATCTGAAATGCCTATCGGCACCTATTTTTGAAATGCCTATCGGAAACTACATCTGAAATGCCTATCAGCACCTATATTTGAAATGCCTATCGGCAACCATATCTGGAATGCTTATCGGCACCTATATTTGAAATGCTTATCGGCTTCTAAATCTGAAATGCCTATCGGCACCTATTTTTAAAATGCCTATCGGCACCTATTTTTAAATTGCCTATCGGAAACTACATCTGAAATGCCTATCAGCACCTATATTTGTAATGCCTATCGGCAACCATATCTGGAATGCCTATCGGCACCTATATTTAAAATGCCTATCGGCTTCTATATCTTAAAATGCCTAGCGGCACCTATTTTTAAAGTGCCAATCGGCAACTATATCTGAAGTGCCTATCGGCACCTATATCTAAAATGCCTATCGGCACCTATTTTTTAATTGCCTATCAAAAACTACATCTGAAATGCCTATCAGCACCTATATTTGAAATGCCTATCGGCAACCACATCAGAAATGCCTATCGGCACCTATATCTGAAATGCCTTTCGGCATATATATCTGAAATGCCTATCGACACCTATATTTGAAATTCCTATCGGCACCTATATTTTAAATGCCTATCTGCAAATATATCTGATATGCCTATCGGAACCTATATCTGAAATGCCTATCGGCACCTATTTTTGAAATGCCTATCGGAAACTACATTTAAAATGCCTATCGGCACCTATTTTTAAAATGCCAATCGGCAACTATATCTGAAATGCCTATCGGCACCTATATCTGAAATGCCAATCGGCACCAATTTTTGAAATGCCTATCGGAAACTACATCTGAAATGCCTATCAGCACCTATATTTGAAATGCCTATCGGCAACTATATCTGAAATGCCTATCGACACCTATATTTGAAATACCTGTCGGCTTCTATATCTGAAATGCCTATCGGCACCTATATTTAAAATGCCAATCGGCAACTATATCTGAAATGCCTATCGGCACCTATATCTAAAATGCCAATCGGCACCAATTTTTGAAATGCCTATCGGAAACTACATCTGAAATGCCTATCAGCACCTATATTTGAAATGCCTATCGGCAACCATATCTGGAAAGCCTATCAGCACCTATATTTGAAATGCCTTTCGGGATTTATATCTGAAATGCCTATCGACACCTATATTTGAAATGCCTATCAGCACTTATATTTGAAATGCCTATCGGCAACCATATCTTGAATGCCTATTGGCACCTATATTTGAAATGCCTATCGGCTTCTATATCTGAAATGACTATCGGCACCTATTTTTAAAATGCCAATCGGCACCTATATCTGAAATGCCTATCGGCAACTATTTTTGAAATGCCTATCGGAAACAACATCTGAAATGCCTATCAGCACCTATATTTGAAATGCCTATCGGCAACCATATCTGGAATGCCTATTGGCACCTATATTTGAAATGCCTATCGGCTTCTATATCTGAAATGCCTATCGGCACCTATTTTTAAAATGCCAATCGGCGACTATATCTGAAATGCCTATCGGCACCTATATCTGAAATGCCTATCGGCACCAATTTTTGAAATGCCTATCGGAAAATACATCTGGAATGCCTATCAGCACCTATATTTGAAATGCCTATCGGCAACCATATTTGGAATGCCTATCGGCACCTATATTTGAAATGCCTATCGGCTTCTATATCTGAAATGCCTATCGCACCTATCTTTAAAATGCCAATCGGCAACTATATCTGAAATGCCTAACGGCACCTATTTCTGAAATGCCTATCGGCACCTATTTTTGAAATGCCTATCGGAAACTACATCCGAAATGCCGATCAGCACCTATATTTGAAATGCCTATCGGCAACCATATCTGAAATGCCTATCGACACCTATATTTGAAATAGCTATCGGCTTCTATATCTGAAATGCCTATCAACACCTATTTTTAAAATGCTAAACGGCAACTATATCTGAAATGCCTATCGGCACCTATATCTGAAATGCCTATCGGCACCTATTTTTGAAATGCCTATCGGAAACTACATCTGAAATGCCTATCAGCACCTATATTTGAAATGCCTATCGGCTTCTATATCTGAAATGCCTATCGGTACCTATTTTTAAAATGCCAATCGGCAACTATATCTGAAAAGCCTATCGGCACCTATATCTGAAATGCCTATCGGCACTTATTTTTAAAATGCCTATCGGAAACTACAACTGAAATGCCTATCAACACCTATATTTGAAATGCCTATCGGCAACCATATTTGGAATGCCTATCGGCACCTATATTTGAAATGCCTATCGGCTTCTATATCTGAAATGCCTAGCGGCACCTGTTTTTAAAATGCCAATCGGCAACTATATCTGAAATGCCTATCGGCACCTATTTTTGAAATGTCTTTCGGAAACTACATCTGAAATGCCTATCTGCTCCTATATTTGAAATTCCTATCGGCAACCATATCTGAAATGCCTATCGACACCTATATTTGAAATACCTATCGGCTTCGATATCTGAATTGCCTATCGGCACCTGTTTTTAAAATGCCAATCGGCAACTATATCTGAAATGCCTATCGACACCTATATTTGAAATGCCTATCAGCACTTATATTTGAAATGCCTATCGGCAACCATATCTTGAATGCCTATCGGCACCTATATTTAAAATGCCTATAGGCTTCTATATCTGAAATGCCTATCGGCACCTATTTTTAAAATGCCAATCGGCAACTATATCTGAAATGCCCATCGGCACCTATACCTGAAATGCCTATCGGCACCTATTTTTGAAATGCTTATCAGAAACTACATCTGAAATGCCTATCGGCACCTATATTTGAAATGCCTATCGGCAACCATATCTGAAATGCCTATCGACACCTATATTTGAAATACCTATCGGCTTCTATATCTGAAATGCCTATCGGCACCTATTTTTAAAATGCCAATCGGCAACTACAGATCTGAAATGCCTATCGGCACCTATATCTGAAATTCCAATCGGCACCAATTTTTGAAATGCCTATCGGAAACTACATCTGAAATGCCTATCAGCACCTATATTTGAAATACCTATCGGCAACCATATCTGAAATGCCTATACCTATATTTGAAATACCTATCGGCTTCTATATCTGAAATGCCTATCAACACCTATTTTTAAAATGCCAATCGGCAACTATATCTGAAATGCCTATCGGCACCAATTTTTGAAATGCCTATCGGAAACTACATCTGAAATACCTATCAGCACCTATATTTGAAATGCCTATCGGAAACCATATCTGGAATGCTTATCGGCACCTATATTTGAAATGCCTATCGGCTTCTATATCTGAAATGCCTATCGGCACCTATTTTGAAAATGGCTATCGGCAACTATATCTGAAATGCCTATCGGCACCTATATCTGAAATGCCTATCGACACCTATATTTGAAATACCTATCGGCTTCTATATCTGAAATGCCTATCAACACCTATTTTTAAAATGCCAATCGGCAACTATATCTGAAATGCCTATCGGCACCTACATCTGAAATGCCTATCAGCACCTATATTTGAAATGCCTATCGGCAAACATATCTGGAATGCTTATCGGCACCTATATTTTAAATGCTTATCGGCTTCTAAATCTAAAATGCCTATCGGCACCTATTTTTAAAATGCCTATCGGAAACTACATCTGAAATGCCTATCAGCACCTATATTTGAAATGCCTACCGGCAACCATATCTGGAATGCCTATCGGCACCTATATTTGAAATGCCTATCGGCTTCTATATCTTAAAATGCCTAGCGGCACCTATTTTTAAAGTGCCAATCGGCAACTATATCTGAAGTGCCTATCGGCACCTATATCTAAAATGCCTATCGGCACCTATTTTTGAAATGCCTATCAAAAACTACATCTGAAATGCCTATCAGCACCTATATTTGAAATGCCTATCGGCAACCACATCAGAAATGCCTATCGGCACCTATATCTGAAATGCCTTTCGGCATTTATATCTGAAATGCCTATCGACACCTATATTTGAAATTCCTATCGGCACCTATATTTTAAATGCCTATCCGCAAATATATCTGATATGCCTATCGGCACCTATATCTGAAATGCCTATCGGCACCTATTTTTGAAATGCCTATCGGAAACTACATTTAAAATGCCTATCGGCACCTATTTTTAAAATGCCAATCGGCAACTATATCTGAAATGCCTATCGGCACCTATATCTGAAATACCTATCGGCACCTATTTTTTAAATGCCTATCGGAAACTACATCTGAAATGCCTATCAGCACCTATATTTGAAATGCCTATCGGCAACCATATCTGAAATGCCTGTCGGCACCTATATTTAAAATGCCAATCGGCAACTATATCTGAAATGCCTATCGGCACCTATATCTAAAATGCCAATCGGCACCAATTTTTGAAATGCCTATCGGAAACTACATCTGAAATGCCTATCAGCACCTATATTTGAAATGCCTATAGGCAACCATATCTGGAATGCCTATCAGCACCTATATTTGAAATGCCTTTCGGGATTTATATCTGAAATGCCTATCGACACCTATATTTGAAATGCCTATCAGCACTTATATTTGAAATGCCTATCGGCAACAATATCTTGAATGCCTATTGGCACCTATATTTGAAATGCCTATCGGCTTCTATATCTGAAATGACTATCGGCACCTATTTTTAAAATGCCAATCGGCACCTATATCTGAAATGCCTATCGGCACCTATTTTTGAAATGCCTATCGGAAACTACATCTGAAATGCCTATCAGCACCTATATTTGAAATGCCTATCGGCAACCATATCTGGAATGCCTATTGGCACCTATATTTGAAATGCCTATCGGCTTCTATATCTAAAATGCCTATCGGCACCTATTTTTAAAATGCCAATCGGCAACTATATCTGAAATGCCTATCGGCACCTATATCTGAAATGCCTATCGGCACCTATTTTTAAAATGCCTATCGGAAACTACATCTGAAATGCCTATCAGCACCTATATTTGAAATGCCTATCGTCAACCATATCTGAAATGCCTATCGACAACTATATTTGAAATACCTATCGGCTTCTATATCTGAAATGCCTATCGGCACCTATTTTTAAAATGCCAATCGGTAACTATATCTGAAATGCCTATCGGCACCTATATCTGAAATGCCTATCGGCACCAATTTTTGAAATGCCTATCGGAAAATACATCTGGAATGCCTATCAGCACCTATATTTGAAATGCCTATCGGCAACCATATCTGGAATGCCTATCGGCACCTATATTAGAAATGCCTATCGGCTTCTATATCTTAAAATGCCTAGCGGCACCTATTTTTAAAGTGCCAATCGGCCACTATATCTGAAGTGCCTATCGGCACCTATATCTAAAATGCCTATCGGCACCTATTTTTGAAATGCCTATCAAAAACTACATCTGAAATGCCTATCAGCACCTATATTTGAAATGCCTATCGGCAACCACATCAGAAATGCCTATCGGCACCTATATCTGAAATGCCAATCGGCACCAATTTTTGAAATGCCTATCGGAAACTACATCTGAAATGCCTATCAGCACCTATATTTAAAATGCCTATCGGCAACTATATCTGAAATGCCTATCGACACTTATATTTGAAATACCTGTCGGCTTCTATATCTGAAATGCCTATCGGCACCTATATTTAAAATGCCAATCGGCAACTATATCTGAAATGCCTATCGGCACCTATATCTAAAATGCCAATCGGCACCAATTTTTGAAATGCCTATCGGAGACTACATCTGAAATGCCTATCAGCACCTATATTTGAAATGCTTATAGGCAACCATATCTGGAATGCCTATCAGCACCTATATTTGAAATGCCTTTCGGGATTTATATCTGAAATGCCTATCGACACCTATATTTGAAATGCCTATCAGCACTTATATTTGAAATGCCTATCGGCAACCATATCTTGAATGCCTATTGGCACCTATATTTGAAATGCCTATCGGCTTCTATATCTGAAATGACTATCGGCACCTATTTTTAAAATGCCAATCGGCACCTATATCTGAAATGCCTATCGGCACCTATTTTTGAAATGCCTATCGGAAACTACAACTGAAATGCCTATCAGCACCTATATTTGAAATGCCTATCGGCAACCATATTTGGAATGCCTATCGGCACCTATATTTGAAATTTCTATCGGCTTCTATATCTGAAATGCCTAGCGGCACCTGTTTTTAAAATGCCAATCGGCAACTATATCTGAAGTGCCTATCGGCACCTATATCTAAAATGCCTATCGGCACCTATGTTTAAAATGATAATCGGCAACTATATCTGAAATGCCTATCGGCACCTATATCTGAAATGCCTATCGGCATCTATTTTTGAAATGCCTATCGGAAACTACATCTGAAATGCCTATCAGCACGTATATTTGAAATGCCTATCGGCAACCACATCTGGAATGCTTATCGGCACCTTTATTTGAAATGCCTATCGGCACCTATATTTGAAATGCCTATCGGCTTCTAATTCTGAAATGCCTATCGGCACCTATTTTTAAAATGCCAATCGGCAACTATATTTGAAATGCCTATCGGCACCTATATCTGAAATGCCTATCGGCACCAATTTTTGAAATGCCTATCGGAAACTACATCTAAAATGCCTATCAGCACCTATATTTGAATTGCCTATCGGCAACTATATCTGGAATGTCTATCGGCACCTATATTTGAAATGTATATCGGCTTCTATATCTGATATGCCTATCGGCACCTATTTTTAAAATGGCTATCGGCAACTATATCTGAAATGCCTATCGGCACCTATATCTGAAATGCCTATCGGCACCTATTTTTGAAATGCCTATCGGAAACTACATCTGAAATGCCTAACAGCACCTATATTTGAAATGCCTATCGGCAACCATATCTGGAATGCTTATCGGCACCTATATTTGAAATTACAATCGGCTTCTATATCTGAAATGCCTATCGGCACCTATTTTTAAAATGCCTATCGGAAACTACATCTGAAATGCCTTTCAGCACCTATATTTGAAATGCCTATCGGCAACCATATCTGAAATGCCTATCGGCACCTATTTTTAAAATAGCTATCGGCAACTATATTTAAAATGCCTATCGGCACCCATATCTGAAATGCCTATCGGCAACTATTTTTGAAATGCCTATCGGAAACTACATCTGAAATGCCTATCAGCACCTATATTTGAAATGCCTATCGGCAACCATATCTGGAATGCCTATCGGCACCTATATTTGAAATGCCTATCGTCTTCTAAATCTGAAATGCCTATCGGCACCTATTTTTAAAATGCCAATCGGCAACTATATCTGAAATGCCTATCGGCACCTATATCTGAAATGCCTATAGGCACCTATTTTTGAAATGCCTATCGGAAACTACAACTGAAATGCCTATCAGCACCTATATTTGAAATGCCTATCTGCAACCATATTTGGAATGCCTATCGGCACCTATATTTGAAATGCCTATCGGCTTCTATATCTGAAATGCCTAGCGGCACCTATTTTTAAAATGCCAATCGGCAACTATATCTGAAGTGCCTATCGGCACCTATATCTAAAATGCCTATCGGCACCTATTTTTGAAATGCCTATCGAAAACTACATCTGAAATGCCTATCAGCACCTATATTTAAAATGCCTATCGGCAACCACATCAGAAATGCCTATCAGCACCTATATCTGAAATGCCTTTCGGCATTTATATCTGAAATGCCTATCGACACCTATATTTGAAATGCCTATCGGCACCTATATTTTAAATGCCTATCGGCAACTATATCTGATATGCCTATCGGCAACTATATCTGATATGCCTATCGGCACCTATATATGAAATGCCTATCGGCATCTATTTTTGAAATGCCTATCGGAACCTACATCTGATATGCCTATCGGCACCTATTTTTAAAATGCCAATCGGCAACTATATCTGAAATGCCTATCGGCACCTATATCTAAAATGCCAAGCGGCACCAATTTTTGAAATGCCTATCGGAAACTACATCTGAAATGCCTATCAGCACCTATATTTGAAATGCCTATCGGCAACCATATCTGGAATGCCTATCGGCACCTATATTTGAAATGCCTATCGGCTTCTATATCTGAAATGCCTATCGACACCTATTTTTAAAATGCCAATTGGCAACTATATCTGAAATTCCTATCGGCATCTATATCTGAAATGCCTATCGGTACCTATTTTTGAAATGACTATCTGCTCCTATATTTGAAATGCCTATCGGTAAACATATCTGAAATGCCTATCGACCCCTATATTTGAAATACCTATCGGCTTCTATAATTGAAATGCCTATCAGCACCTATATTTAAAATGCCTATCGGCAACCACATCAGAAATGCCTATCGGCACCTATATCTGAAATGCCTTTCGGCATTTATATCTGAAATGCCTATCGACACCTATATTTAAAATGCCTATCGGCACCTATATTTTGAATGCCTATCGGCAACTATATCTGATATGCCTATCGGCAACTATATCTGATATGCCTATCGGCACCTATATATGAAATGCCTATCGGCACCTATTTTTGAAATGCCTATCGGAACCTACATCTGATATGCCTATCGGCACCTATTTTTAAAATGCCAATCGGCGTCTATATCTGAAATGCCTATCGGCACCTATTTTTAAAATGCCAATCAGCAACTATATCTGAAATGCCAATCGGCAACTATATCTGAAATGCCTATCGGCACCTATATCTAAAATGCCTATCGGCATCAATTTTTGAAATTCCATCGGAAACTACATCTAAAATGCCTATCAGCACCTATATTTGAAATGCCTATCGGCAACCATATCTGGAATGCCTATCGGCACTTATATTTGGAATGCCTATCGGCTTCTATATCTGAAATGCCTATCGGCACCTATTTTTAAAATGCCAATTGGCAACTATATCTGAAATGCCTATCGGCACCTATATCTGAAATGCCTATCGGCACCTATTTTTGAAATGCCTATCGGAAACTACATCTGAAATGCCTATCAGCACCTATATTTGAAATGCCTATCGTCAACCATATCTGAAATGCCTATCGACAACTATATTTGAAATACCTATCGGCTTCTATATCTGAAATGCCTATCGGCACCTATTTTTAAAATGCCAATCGGTAACTATATCTGAAATGCCATCGGCACCTATATCTGAAATGCCTATCGGCAACAATTTTTGAAATGCCTATCGGAAAATACATCTGGAATGCCTATCAGCACCTATATTTGAAATGCCTATCGGCAACCATATCTGGAATGCCTATCGGCACCTATATTTGAAATGCCTATCGGCTTCTATATCTGAAATGCCTATCGACACCTATTTTTAAAATGCCAATCGGCAACTATATCTGAAATGCCTATCGGCACCTATATCTGAAATGCCTATCGGCACCTATTTTTGAAATGCCTATCGGAAACTACATCTGAAATGCCTCTCAGCGCCTATATTTGAAATGCCTATCGGCAACCATATCTGAAATGCCTATCGACACCTATATTTGAAATACCTATCGGCTTCTATATCTGAAATGCCTATCAACACCTATTTTTAAAATGCCAATCGGCAACTATATCTGAAATGCCTATCGGCACCTATATCTGAAATGCCTATCGGCACCAATTTTTGAAATGCCTATCGGAAACTACATCTGAAATGCCTATCAGCACCTATATTTGAAATGCCTATCGGAAACCATATCTGGAATGCTTATCGGCACCTATATTTGAAATGCCTATCGGCTTCTATATCTGAAATGCCTATCGGCACCTATTTTGAAAATGGCTATCGGCAACTATATCTGAAATGCCTATCGGCACCTATATCTGAAATGCCTATCGGCACCTATTTTTGAAATGCCTATCGGAAACTACATCTGAAATGCCTATCAGCACCTATATTTGAAATGCCTATCGGCAACCATATCTGGAATGCTTATCGGCACCTATATTTGAAATGCTTATCGGCTTCTAAATCTGAAATGCCTATCGGCACCTATTTTTAAAATGCCTATCGGCACCTATTTTTAAAATGCCTATCGGAAACTACATCTGAAATGCCTATCAGCACCTATATTTGTAATGCCTATCGGCAACCATATCTGGAATGCCTATCGGCACTTATATTTGAAATGCCTATCGGCTTCTATATCTTAAAATGCCTAGCGGCACCTATTTTTAAAGTGCCAATCGGCAACTATATCTGAAGTGCCTATCGGCACCTATATCTAAAATGCCTATCGGCACCTATTTTTGAAATGCCTATCAAAAACTACATCTGAAATGCCTATCAGCACCTATATTTGAAATGCCTATCGGCAACCACATCAGAAATGCCTATCGGCACCTATATCTGAAATGCCTTTCGGCATATATATCTGAAATGCCTATCGACACCTATATTTGAAATTCCTATCGGCACCTATATTTTAAATGCCTATCCGCAAATATATCTGATATGCCTATCGGAACCTATATCTGAAATGCCTATCGGCACCTATTTTTTAAATGCCTATCGGAAACTACATTTAAAATGCCTATCGGCACCTATTTTTAAAATGCCAATCGGCAACTATATCTGAAATGCCTATCGGCACCTATATCTGAAATGCCAATCGGCACCAATTTTTGAAATGCCTATCGGAAACTACATCTGAAATGCCTATCAGCACCTATATTTGAAATGCCTATCGGCAACTATATCTGAAATGCCTATCGACACCTATATTTGAAATACCTGTCGGCTTCTATATCTGAAATGCCTATCGGCACCTATATTTAAAATGCCAATCGGCAACTATATCTGAAATGCCTATCGGCACCTATATCTAAAATGCCAATCGGCACCAATTTTTGAAATGCCTATCGGAAACTACATCTGAAATGCCTATCAGCACCTATATTTGAAATGCCTATCGGCAACCATATCTGGAAAGCCTATCAGCACCTATATTTGAAATGCCTTTCGGGATTTATATCTGAAATGCCTATCGACACCTATATTTTAAATGCCTATCAGCACTTATATTTGAAATGCCTATCGGCAACCATATCTTGAATGCCTATTGGCACCTATATTTGAAATGTCTATCGGCTTCTATATCTGAAATGACTATCGGCACCTATTTTTAAAATGCCAATCGGCACCTATATCTGAAATGCCTATCGGCAACTATTTTTGAAATGCCTATCGGAAACTACATCTGAAATGCCTATCAGCACCTATATTTGAAATGCCTATCGGCAACCATATCTGGAATGCCTATTGGCACCTATATTTGAAATGCCTATCGGCTTCTATATCTGAAATGCCTATCGGCACCTATTTTTAAAATGCCAATCGGCAACTATATCTGAAATGCCTATCGGCACCTATATCTGAAATGCCTATCGGCACCAATTTTTGAAATGCCTATCGGAAAATACATCTGGAATGCCTATCAGCACCTATATTTGAAATGCCTATCGGCAACTATATTTGGAATGCCTATCGGCTCCTATATTTGAAATGCCTATCGGCTTCTATATCTGAAATGCCTATCGCACCTATCTTTAAAATGCCAATCGGCAACTATATCTGAAATGCCTAACGGCACCTATATCTGAAATGCCTATCGGCACCTATTTTTGAAATGCCTATCGGAAACTACATCCGAAATGCCGATCAGCACCTATATTTGAAATGCCTATCGTCTTCTAAATCTGAAATGCCTATCGGCACCTATTTTTAAAATGCCAATCGGCAACTATATCTGAAATGCCTATCGGCACCTATATCTGAAATGCCTATCGGCACCTATTTTTGAAATGCCTATCGGAAACTACAACTGAAATGCCTATCAGCACCTATATTTGAAATGCCTATCGGCAACCATATTTGGAATGCCTATCGGCACCTATATTTGAAATGCCTATCGGCTTCTATATCTGAAATGCCTATCGGCACCTATTTTCAAAATGCCAATTGGCAACTATGTCTGAAATGCCTATCGGCTTCTATATCTGAAATGCCTAGCGGCACCTATTTTTAAAATGCCAATCGGCAACTATATCTGAAGTGCCTATCGGCACCTATATCTAAAATGCCTATCGGCACCTATTTTTTAAATGCCTATCGAAAACTACATCTGAAATGCCTATCAGCACCTATATTTAAAATGCCTATCGGCAACCACATCAGAAATGCCTATCGGCACCTATATCTGAAATGCCTTTCGGCATTTATATCTGAAATGCCTATCGACACCTATATTTGAAATGCCTATCGGCACCTATATTTTAAATGCCTATCGGCAACTATATCTGATATGCCTATCGGCAACTATATCTGATATGCCTATCGGCACCTATATATGAAATGCCTATCGGCACCTATTTTTAAAATGCCTATCGGAACCTACATCTAAAATGCTTATCGGCACCTATTTTTAAAATGCTAATCGGCAACTATATCTGAAATGCCTATCGGCACCTATATCTGAAATGCCTATCGGCACCTATTTTTGAAATGCCTATTAGAAACTACATCTGAAATGCCTATCGGCACCTATATTTGAAATGCCTATCGGCTTCTATATCTGAAATGCCTATCGACATCTATTTTTAAAATGCCAATTGGCAACTATATCTGAAATGCCTATCGGCACATATATCTGAAATGCCAATCGGTACCTATTTTTGAAATGCACATCGGAAACTACATCTGAAAGGCCTATCAGCACATATATTTGAAATGCCTATCGTCAACCATATCTGGAATGCCTATCGGCACCTATATTTGAAATGCCTATCGGCTTCTATATCTAAAATGCCTATCGGCACCTATGTTAAAAATGATAATCAGCAACTATATCTGAAATGCCTATCGGCACCTATATCTGAAATGCCTATCGGCACCTATATCTGAAATGCCTATCGGCACCTATTTTTGAAATGTCTTTCGGAAACTACATCTGAAATGCCTATCTGCTCCTATATTTGAAATGGCTATCGGCAACCATATCTGAAATGCCTATCGACCCCTATATTTGAAATACCTATCGGCTTCTATATCTGAAATGCCTATCGGCACCTGTTTTTAAAATGTCAATCGGCAACTATATCTGAAATGCCTATCGGCACCTATATCTGAAATGCCTATCGGCATCAATTTTTGAAATGCCTATCGGAAACAACATCCTAAATGCCTATCAGCACCTATATTTGAAATGCCTATCGGCAACCATATCTGGAATGCCTATCAGCACCTATATTTGAAATGATTATCGGCTTCTATATCTGAAATGCCTATCGGCACCTATTTTCAAAATGCCAATTGGCAACTATATCTGAAATGCCTATCGGCACCTATATCTGAAATACCTATCGGCACCTATATCTGAAATGCCTATCGGCACCTATTTTTGAAATGCCTATCGGAAACTACATCTGAAATGCCTATCAGCACCTATATTTGAAATGCCTATCGGCAACCATATCTGGAATGCCTATTGGCACCTATATTTGAAATGCCTATCGGCTTCTATATCTAAAATGCCTATCGGCACCAATTTTTAAAATGCCAATCGGCAACTATATCTGAAATGCCTATCGGCACCTATATCTGAAATGCCTTTCGGCACCTATTTTTGAAATGCCTATCGGAAACTACATCTGAAATGCCTATCAGCACCTATATTTGAAATGCCTATCGTCAACCATATCTGAAATGCCTATCGACACCTATATTTGAAATACCTATCGGCTTCTATATCTGAAATGCCTATCAACACCTATTTTTAAAATGCCAATCGGCAACTATATCTGAAATGCCTATCGGCACCTATATCTGAAATGCCTATCGGCACCAATTTTTGAAATGCCTATCGGAAACTACATCTGAAATGCCTATCAGCACCTATATTTGAAATGCCTATCGGCAACCATATCTAGAATGCTTAACGGCACCTATATTTGAAATGCCTATCGGCTTCTATATCTGAAATGCCTATCGGCACCTATTTTTAAAATGGCTATCGGCAACTATATCTGAAATGCCTATCGGCACCTATATCTGAAATGCCTATCGGCACCTATTTTTGAAATGCCTATCGGAAACTACATCTGAAATGCCTATCAGCACCTATATTTGAAATGCCTATCGGCAACCATATCTGGAATGCTTGTTGGCACCTATATTTGAAATGCCTATCGGTTTCTATATCTGAAATGCCTATCGGCACCTATTTTTAAAATGCCTATCGGAAAATACATCTGAAATGCCTATCAGCACCTTTATTTGAAATGCCTATCGGCAACCATATCTGAAATGCCTATCGGCACCTATTTTTAAAATGGCTATCGGCAACTATATCTAAAATGCCTATCGGCACCTATATCTGATATGCCTATCGGCACCTATTTTTGAAATGCCTATCGGAAACTACATCTGATAAGCCCATCAGCACCTATTTTTGAAATGCCTATCGGCAACCATATCTGGAATGCCTATCGGCACCTATATTTGAAATGCCTATCGGCTTCTAAATCTGAAATGCCTATCGGCACCTATTTTTAAAATGCCAATCAGCAACTATATCTGAAATGCCTATCGGCACCTATATCTGAAATGCCTATCGGCACCTATTTTTGAAATGCCTATCGGTAACTACAACTGAAATGCCTATCAGCACTCATATTTGAAATGCCTATCGGCAACCATATTTGGAATGCCTATCGGCACCTATATTTGAATATTCTATCGGCTTCTATATCTGAAATGCCTAGCGGCACCTATTTTTAAAATGCCAATCGGCAACTATATCTGAAGTGCCTATCGGCACCTATATCTAAAATGCCTATCGGCACCTATTTTTGAAATGCCTATCGAAAACTACATCTGAAATGCCTATCAGCACCTATATTTGAAATGCCTATCGGCAACCACATCAGAAATGCCTATCGGCACCTATATCTGAAATGCCTTTCGGCATTTATATCTGAAATGCCTATCGACACCTATATTTGAAATGCCTATCGGCACCTATATTTTAAATGCCTATCGGCAACTATATCTGATATGCCTATCGGCAACTATATCTGATATGCCTATCGGCACCTATATCTGAAATGCCTATCGGCACCTATTTTTGAAATGCCTATCGGCACCTATTTTTGAAATGCCTATCGGAACCTACATCTAAAATGCCTATCGGCACCTATTTTTAAAATGCTAATCGGCAACTATATCTCAAATGCCTATCGGCACCTATATCTGAAATGCCTATCGGCACCTATTTTTGAAATGCCTATCAGAAACTACATCTGAAATGCCTATCGGCACCTATATTTGAAATGCCTATCGGCAACCATATCTGAAATGCCTATCGACACCTATATTTGAAATACCTATCGGCTTCTATATCTGAAATGCCAATCGGAACCTATTTTTAAAATGCCAATCGGCAACTATATCTGAAATGCCTATCGGCACCTATATCTGAAATTCCAATCAACAGCAATTTTTGAAATGCCTATCGGAAACTACATCTGAAATGCCTATCAGCACCTATATTTGAAATGCCTATCGGCAACCATATCTGAAATGCCTTTCGACACCTATATTTGAAAAACCTATCGGCTTCTATATCTGAAATGCCTATCGGCACCTATTTTTAAAATGCCAATCGGTAACTATATCTGAAGTGCCTATCGGCACCTATATCTGAAATGCCTGTCGGCACCAATTTTTGAAATGCCTATCGGAAACTACATCTGGAATGCCTATCAGCACCTATATTTGGAATGCCTATCGGCAACCATATCTGGAATGCCTATCGGCACCTATATTTGAAATGCCTATCGGCTTCTATATCTGAAATGCCTATCGACACGTCTTATCTTTAAAAAATATATTTGAAATGCCTATCGGCAACCATATCTGGAATGCCTATCGGCACCTATATTTGGAATGCCTATCGGCTTCTATATCTGAAATGCCTATCGGCACCTATTTTTAAAATGCCAATTGGCAACTATATCTGAAATGCCTATCGGCACCTATATCTGAAATGCCTATCGGCTCCTATTTTTGAAATGCCTATCGGAAACTACAACTGAAATGCCTATCAGCACCTATATTTGAAATGCCTATCGTCAACCATATCTGAAATGCCTATCGACAACTATATTTGAAATACCTATCGGCTTCTATATCTGAAATGCCAATCGGAACCTATTTTTAAAATGCCAATCGGCAACTATATCTGAAATGCCTATCGGCACCTATATCTGAAATTCCAATCAACAGCAATTTTTGAAATGCCTATCGGAAACTACATCTGAAATGCCTATCAGCACCTATATTTGAAATGCCTATCGGCAACCATATCTGAAATGCCTTTCGACACCTATATTTGAAAAACCTATCGGCTTCTATATCTGAAATGCCTATCGGCACCTATTTTTAAAATGCCAATCGGTAACTATATCTGAAATGCCTATCGGCACCTATATCTGAAATGCCTATCGGCAACAATTTTTGAAATGCCTATCGGAAAATACATCTGGAATGCCTATCAGCACCTATATTTGAAATGCCTATCGGCAACCATATCTGGAATGCCTATCGGCACCTATATTTGAAATGCCTATCGGCTTCTATATCTGAAATGCCTATCGACACCTATTTTTAAAATGCCAATCGGCAACTATATCTGAAATGCCTATCGGCACCTATATCTGAAATGCCTATCGGCACCTATTTTTGAAATGCCTATCGGAAACTACATCTGAAATGCCTCTCAGCGCCTATATTTGAAATGCCTATCGGCAACCATATCTGAAATGCCTATCGACACCTATATTTGAAATACCTATCGGCTTCTATATCTGAAATGCCTATCAACACCTATTTTTAAAATGCCAATCGGCAACTATATCTGAAATGCCTATCGGCACCTATATCTGAAATGCCTATCGGCACCAATTTTTGAAATGCCTATCGGAAACTACATCTGAAATGCCTATCAGCACCTATATTTGAAATGCCTATCGGCTTCTATATCTGAAATGCCTATCGGCACCTATTTTGAAAATGGCTATCGGCAACTATATCTGAAATGCCTATCGGCAGCTATATCTGAAATGCCTATCGGCACCTATTTTTGAAATGCCTATCGGAAACTACATCTGAAATGCCTATCAGCACCTATATTTGAAATGCCTATCGGCAACCATATCTGGAATGCTTATCGGCACCTATATTTGAAATGCTTATCGGCTTCTAAATCTGAAATGCCTATCGGCACCTATTTTTAAAATGCCTATCGGCACCTATTTTTAAAATGCCTATCGGAAACTACATCTGAAATGCCTATCAGCACCTATATTTGTAATGCCTATGGGCAACCATATCTGGAATGCCTATCGGCACCTATATTTAAAATGCCTATCGGCTTCTATATCTTAAAATGCCTAGCGGCACCTATTTTTAAAGTGCCAATCGGCAACTATATCTGAAGTGCCTATCGGCACCTATATCTAAAATGCCTATCGGCACCTATTTTTGAAATGCCTATCAAAAACTACATCTGAAATGCCTATCAGCACCTATATTTGAAATGCCTATCGGCAACCACATCAGAAATGCCTATCGGCACCTATATCTGAAATGCCTTTCGGCATATATATCTGAAATGCCTATCGACACCTATATTTGAAATTCCTATCGGCACCTATATTTTAAATGCCTATCCGCAAATATATCTGATATGCCTATCGGAACCTATATCTGAAATGCCTATCGGCACCTATTTTTGAAATGCCTATCGGAAACTACATTTAAAATCCCTATCGGCACCTATTTTTAAAATGCCAATCGGCAACTATATCTGAAATGCCTATCGGCACCTATATCTGAAATGCCAATCGGCACCAATTTTTGAAATGCCTATCGGTAACTACATCTGAAATGCCTATCAGCACCTATATTTAAAATGCCTATCGGCAACTATATCTGAAATGCCTATCGACACCTATATTTGAAATACCTGTCGGCTTCTATATCTGAAATGCCTATCGGCACCTATATTTAAAATGCCAATCGGCAACTATATCTGAAATGCCTATCGGCACCTATATCTAAAATGCCAATCGGCACCAATTTTTGAAATGCCTATCGGAAACTACATCTGAAATGCCTATCAGCACCTATATTTGAAATGCCTATCGGCAACCATATCTGGAATGCCTATCGGCACCTATATTTGAAATGCCTTTCGGGATTTATATCTGAAATGCCTATCGACACCTATATTTGAAATGCCTATCAGCACTTATATTTGAAATGCCTATCGGCATCCATATCTTGAATGCCTATTGGCACCTATACTTGAAATGCCTATCGGCTTCTATATCTGAAATGACTATCGGCACCTATTTTTAAAATGCCAATCGGCACCTATATCTGAAATGCCTATCGGCACCTATATCTGAAATGCCTATCGGCACCTATTTTTGAAATGCCTATCGGAAACTACATCTGAAATGCCTCTCAGCGCCTATATTTGAAATGCCTATCGGCAACCATATCTGAAATGCCTATCGACACCTATATTTGAAATACCTATCGGCTTCTATATCTGAAATGCCTATCAACACCTATTTTTAAAATGCCAATCGGCAACTATATCTGAAATGCCTATCGGCACCTATATCTGAAATGCCTATCGGCACCAATTTTTGAAATGCCTATCGGAAACTACATCTGAAATGCCTATCAGCACCTATATTTGAAATGCCTATCGGAAACCATATCTGGAATGCTTATCGGCACCTATATTTGAAATGCCTATCGGCTTCTATATCTGAAATGCCTATCGGCACCTATTTTGAAAATGGCTATCGGCAACTATATCTGAAATGCCTATCGGCACCTATATCTGAAATGCCTATCGGCACCTATTTTTGAAATGCCTATCGGAAACTACATCTGAAATGCCTATCAGCACCTATATTTGAAATGCCTATCGGCAACCATATCTGGAATGCTTATCGGCACCTATATTTGAAATGCTTATCGGCTTCTAAATCTGAAATGCCTATCGGCACCTATTTTTAAAATGCCTATCGGCACCTATTTTTAAAATGCCTATCGGAAACTACATCTGAAATGCCTATCAGCACCTATATTTGTAATGCCTATGGGCAACCATATCTGGAATGCCTATCGGCACCTATATTTAAAATGCCTATCGGCTTCTATATCTTAAAATGCCTAGCGGCACCTATTTTTAAAGTGCCAATCGGCAACTATATCTGAAGTGCCTATCGGCACCTATATCTAAAATGCCTATCGGCACCTATTTTTGAAATGCCTATCAAAAACTACATCTGAAATGCCTATCAGCACCTATATTTGAAATGCCTATCGGCAACCACATCAGAAATGCCTATCGGCACCTATATCTGAAATGCCTTTCGGCATATATATCTGAAATGCCTATCGACACCTATATTTGAAATTCCTATCGGCACCTATATTTTAAATGCCTATCCGCAAATATATCTGATATGCCTATCGGAACCTATATCTGAAATGCCTATCGGCACCTATTTTTGAAATGCCTATCGGAAACTACATTTAAAATCCCTATCGGCACCTATTTTTAAAATGCCAATCGGCAACTATATCTGAAATGCCTATCGGCACCTATATCTGAAATGCCAATCGGCACCAATTTTTGAAATGCCTATCGGAAACTACATCTGAAATGCCTATCAGCACCTATATTTGAAATGCCTATCGGCAACTATATCTGAAATGCCTATCGACACCTATATTTGAAATACCTGTCGGCTTCTATATCTGAAATGCCTATCGGCACCTATATTTAAAATGCCAATCGGCAACTATATCTGAAATGCCTATCGGCACCTATATCTAAAATGCCAATCGGCACCAATTTTTGAAATGCCTATCGGAAACTACATCTGAAATGCCTATCAGCACCTATATTTGAAATGCCTATCGGCAACCATATCTGGAAAGCCTATCAGCACCTATATTTGAAATGCCTTTCGGGATTTATATCTGAAATGCCTATCGACACCTATATTTGAAATGCCTATCAGCACTTATATTTGAAATGCCTATCGGCAACCATATCTTGAATGCCTATTGGCACCTATATTTGAAATGCCTATCGGCTTCTATATCTGAAATGACTATCGGCACCTATTTTTAAAATGCCAATCGGCACCTATATCTGAAATGCCTATCGGCAACTATTTTTGAAATGCCTATCGGAAACAACATCTGAAATGCCTATCAGCACCTATATTTGAAATGCCTATCGGCAACCATATCTGGAATGCCTATTGGCACCTATATTTGAAATGCCTATCGGCTTCTATATCTGAAATGCCTATCGGCACCTATTTTTAAAATGCCAATCGGCAACTATATCTGAAATGCCTATCGGCACCTATATCTGAAATGCCTATCGGCACCAATTTTTGAAATGCCTATCGGAAAATACATCTGGAATGCCTATCAGCACCTATATTTGAAATGCCTATCGGCAACCATATTTGGAATGCCTATCGGCACCTATATTTGAAATGCCTATCGGCTTCTATATCTGAAATGCCTATCGCACCTATCTTTAAAATGCCAATCGGCAACTATATCTGAAATGCCTAACGGCACCTATTTCTGAAATGCCTATCGGCACCTATTTTTGAAATGCCTATCGGAAACTACATCTGAAATGCCTATCAGCACTTATATTTGAAATGCCTATCGGCTACCATATCTGGAATGCCTATCGGCACCTATATTTGAAATGCCTATCGGCTTCTATATCTGAAATGCCTATCGGCACCTATTTTTAAAATGCCAATCGGCAACTATATCTGAAGTGCCTATCGGCACCTATATCTGAAATGCCTATCGGCACCTATTTTTGAAATGCCTATCGAAAACTACATCTGAAATGCCTATCAGCACCTATATTTGAAAAGCCTATCGGCAACCACATCAGAAATGCCTATCGGCACCTATATCTGAAATGCCTTATGGCATTTATATCTGAAATGCCTATCGACACCTATATTTGAAATGCCTATCGGCACCTATATTTTAAATGCCTATCGGCAACTATATCTATTATGCCTATCGGCACCTATATCTGAAATGCCTATCGGCACCTATTTTTGAAATGCCTATCGGAAACTACATCTAAAATGCCTATCGGCACTTATTTTTAAAATGCCAATCGGCAACTATATCTGAAATGCCTATCGGCACCTATATCTGAAATGCCTATCGGCACCTATTTTTGAAATGCCTATCGGAAACTACATCTGAAATGCCTATCAGCACCTATATTTGAAATGCCTATCGGCTTCTATATCTGAAATGCCTATCGGTACCTATTTTTAAAATGCCAATCGGCAACTATATCTGAAAAGCCTATCGGCACCTATATCTGAAATGCCTATCGGCACTTATTTTTAAAATGCCTATCGGAAACTACAACTGAAATGCCTATCAACACCTATATTTGAAATGCCTATCGGCAACCATATTTGGAATGCCTATCGGCACCTATATTTGAAATGCCTATCGGCTTCTATATCTGAAATGCCTAGCGGCACCTGTTTTTAAAATGCCAATCGGCAACTATATCTGAAATGCCTATCGGCACCTATTTTTGAAATGTCTATCGAAAACTACATCTGAAATGCCTATCAGCACCTATATTTGAAATGCCTATCGGCAACCACATCAGAAATGCCTATCGGCACCTATATCTGAAATGCCTTCCGGCATTTTTATCTGAAATGCCTATCGACACCTATATTTGAAATGCCTATCAGCACTTATAATATGAAATGCCTATCGGCAACCATATCTTGAATGCCTATCGGCACCTATATTTAAAATGCCTATCGGCTTCTATATCTGAAATGCCTATCGGCACCTATTTTTAAAATTACAATCGGCAACTATTTCTGGAATGCCTATCGGCACCTATATCTGAAATGCCTATCGGCACCTATTTTTGAAATGTCTTTCGGAAACTACATCTGAAATGCCTATCTGCTCCTATATTTGAAATTCCTATCGGCAACCATATCTGAAATGCCTATCGACACCTATATTTGAAATACCTATCGGCTTCGATATCTGAATTGCCTATCGGCACCTGTTTTTAAAATGCCAATCGGCAACTATATCTGAAATGCCTATCGACACCTATATTTGAAATGCCTATCAGCACTTATATTTGAAATGCCTATCGGCAACCATATCTTGAATGCCTATCGGCACCTATATTTAAAATGCCTATAGGCTTCTATATCTGAAATGCCTATCGGCACCTATTTTTAAAATGCCAATCGGCAACTATATCTGAAATGCCCATCGGCACCTATATCTGAAATGCCTATCGGCACCTATTTTTGAAATGCTTATCAGAAACTACATCTGAAATGCCTATCGGCACCTATATTTGAAATGCCTATCGGCAACCATATCTGAAATGCCTATCGACACCTATATTTGAAATACCTATCGGCTTCTATATCTGAAATGCCTATCGGCACCTATTTTTAAAATGCCAATCGGCAACTACAGATCTGAAATGCCTATCGGCACCTATATCTGAAATTCCAATCGGCACCAATTTTTGAAATGCCTATCGGAAACTACATCTGAAATGCCTATCAGCACCTATATTTGAAATACCTATCGGCAACCATATCTGAAATGCCTATCGACACCTATATTTGAAATACCTATCGGCTTCTATATCTGAAATGCCTATCAACACCTATTTTTAAAGTGCCAATCGGCAACTATATCTGAAGTGCCTATCGGCACCTATATCTAAAATGCCTATCGGCACCTATTTTTGAAATGCCTATCAAAAACTACATCTGAAATGCCTATCAGCACCTATATTTGAAATGCCTATCGGCAACCACATCAGAAATGCCTATCGGCACCTATATCTGAAATGTCTTTCGGCATTTATATCTGAAATGCCTATCGACACCTATATTTGAAATTCCTATCGGCACCTATATTTTAAATGCCTATCCGCAAATATATCTGATATGCCTATCGGCACCTATATCTGAAATGCCTATCGGCACCTATTTTTGAAATGCCTATCGGAAACTACATTTAAAATGCCTATCGGCACCTATTTTTAAAATGCCAATCGGCAACTATATCTGAAATGCCTATCGGCACCTATATCTGAAATACCTATCGGCACCTATTTTTGAAATGCCTATCGGAAACTACATCTAAAATGCCTATCAGCACCTATATTTGAAATGCCTATCGGCAACCATATCTGAAATGCCTATCGACACCTATATTTGAAATACCTATCGGCTTCTATATCTGAAATGCCTATCGGCACCTATTTTTAAAATGCCAATCGGCAACTATATCTGAAATGCCTATCGGCACCTATATCTGAAATGCCAATCGGCACCAATTTTTGAAATGCCTATCGGAAACTACATCTGAAATGCCTATCAGCACCTATATTTAAAATGCCTATCGGCAACTATATCTGAAATGCTTATCGACACTTATATTTGAAATACCTGTCGGCTTCTATATCTGAAATGCCTATCGGCACCTATATTTAAAATGCCAATCGGCAACTATATCTGAAATGCCTATCGGCACCTATATCTAAAATGCCAATCGGCACCAATTTTTGAAATGCCTATCGGAGACTACATCTGAAATGCCTATCAGCACCTATATTTGAAATGCCTATAGGCAACCATATCTGGAATGCCTATCAGCACCTATATTTGAAATGCCTTTCGGGATTTATATCTGAAATGCCTATCGACACCTATATTTGAAATGCCTATCAGCACTTATATTTGAAATGCCTATCGGCAACCATATCTTGAATGCCTATTGGCACCTATATTTGAAATGCCTATCGGCTTCTATATCTGAAATGACTATCGGCACCTATTTTTAAAATGCCAATCGGCACCTATATCTGAAATGCCTATCGGCACATATTTTTGAAATGCCTATCGGAAACTACAACTGAAATGCCTATCAGCACCTATATTTGAAATGCCTATCGGCAACCATATTTGGAATGCCTATCGGCACCTATATTTGAAATTTCTATCGGCTTCTATATCTGAAATGCCTAGCGGCACCTATTTTTAAAATGCCAATCGGCAACTATATCTGAAGTGCCTATCGGCACCTATATCTAAAATGCCTATCGGCACCTATGTTTAAAATGATAATCGGCAACTATATCTGAAATGCCTATCGGCACCTATATCTGAAATGCCTATCGGCATCTATTTTTGAAATGCCTATCGGAAACTACATCTGAAATGCATATCAGCACGTATATTTGAAATGCCTATCGGCAACCATATCTGGAATGCTTATCGGCACCTTTATTTGAAATGCCTATCGGCACCTATATTTGAAATGCCTATCGGCTTCTAATTCTGAAATGCCTATCGGCACCTATTTTTAAAATGCCAATCGGCAACTATATTTGAAATGCCTATCGGCACCTATATCTGAAATGCCTATCGGCACCAATTTTTGAAATGCCTATCGGAAACTACATCTAAAATGCCTATCAGCACCTATATTTGAATTGCCTATCGGCAACTATATCTGGAATGTCTATCGGCACCTATATTTGAAATGTATATCGGCTTCTATATCTGATATGCCTATCGGCACCTATTTTTAAAATGGCTATCGGCAACTATATCTGAAATGCCTATCGGCACCTATATCTGAAATGCCTATCGGCACCTATTTTTGAAATGCCTATCGGAAACTAAATCGAAATGCCTATCAGCACCTATATTTGAAATGCCTATCGGCAACCATATCTGGAATGCTTATCGGCACCTTTATTTGAAATTACAATCGGCTTCTATATCTGAAATGCCTATCGGCACCTATTTTTAAAATGCCTATCGGAAACTACATCTGAAATGCCTTTCAGCACCTATATTTGAAATGCCTATCGGCAACCATATCTGAAATGCCTATCGGCACCTATTTTTAAAATGGCTATCGGCAACTATATTTAAAATGCCTATCGGCACCCATATCTGAAATGCCTATCGGCAACTATTTTTGAAATGCCTATCGGAAACTACATCTGAAATGCCTATCAGCACCTATATTTGAAATGCCTATCGGCAACCATATCTGGAATGCCTATCGGCACCTATATTTGAAATGCCTATCGTCTTCTAAATCTGAAATGCCTATCGGCACCTATTTTTAAAATGCCAATCGGCAACTATATCTGAAATGCCTATCGGCACCTATATCTGAAATGCCTATAGGCACCTATTTTTGAAATGCCTATCGGAAACTACAACTGAAATGCCTATCAGCACCTATATTTGAAATGCCTATCTGCAACCATATTTGGAATGCCTATCGGCACCTATATTTGAAATGCCTATCGGCTTCTATATCTGAAATGCCTAGCGGCACCTATTTTTAAAATGCCAATCGGCAACTATATCTGAAGTGCCTATCGGCACCTATATCTTAAATGCCTATCGGCACCTATTTTTGAAATGCCTATCGAAAACTACATCTGAAATGCCTATCAGCACCTATATTTAAAATGCCTATCGGCAACCACATCAGAAATGCCTATCGGCACCTATATCTGAAATGCCTTTCGGCATTTATATCTGAAATGCCTATCGACACCTATATTTGAAATGCCTATCGGCACCTATATTTTAAATGCCTATCGGCAACTATATCTGATATGCCTATCGGCAACTATATCTGATATGCCTATCGGCACCTATATATGAAATGCCTATCGGCATCTATTTTTGAAATGCCTATCGGAACCTACATCTGATATGCCTATCGGCACCTATTTTTAAAATGCCAATCGGCAACTATATCTGAAATGCCTATCGGCACCTATATCTAAAATGCCAATCGGCACCAATTTTTGAAATGCCTATCGGAAACTACATCTGAAATGCCTATCAGCACCTATATTTGAAATGCCTATCGGCAACCATATCAGGAATGCCTATCGGCAGGTATATTTGAAATGCCTATCGGCTTCTATATCTGAAATGCCTATCGACACCTATTTTTAAAATGCCAATTGGCAACTATATCTGAAATTCCTATCGGCATCTATATCTGAAATGCCTATCGGTACCTATTTCTGAAATGCCTATCTGCTCCTATATTTGAAATGCCTATCGGTAAACATATCTGAAATGCCTATCGACCCCTATATTTGAAATACCTATCGGCTTCTATAATTGAAATGCCTTTCAGCACCTATATTTAAAATGCTTATCGGCAACCACATCAGAAATGCCTATCGGCACCTATATCTGAAATGCCTTTCGGCATTTATATCTGAAATGCCTATCGACACCTATATTTAAAATGCCTATCGGCACCTATATTTTGAATGCCTATCGGCAACTATATCTGATATGCCTATCGGCAACTATATCTGATATGCCTATCGGCACCTATATATGAAATGCCTATCGGCACCTATTTTTGAAATGCCTATCGGAACCTACATCTGATATGCCTATCAGCACCTATTTTTAAAATGCCAATCGGCGTCTATATCTGAAATGCCTATCGGCACCTATTTTTAAAATGCCAATCAGCAACTATATCTGAAATGCCAATCGGCAACTATATCTGAAATGCCTATCGGCACCTATATCTAAAATGCCTATCGGCATCAATTTTTGAAATTCCATCGGAAACTACATCTAAAATGCCTATCAGCACCTATATTTGAAATGCCTATCGGCAACCATATCTGGAATGCCTATCGGCACCTATATTTGGAATGCCTATCGGCTTCTATATCTGAAATGCCTATCGGCACCTATTTTTAAAATGCCAATTGGCAACTATATCTGAAATGCCTATCGGCACCTATATCTGAAATGCCTATCGGCAACTATTTTTGAAATGCCTCTCGGAAACTACATCTGAAATGCCTATCAGCACCTATATTTGAAATGCCTATCGTCAACCATATCTGAAATGCCTATCGACAACTATATTTGAAATACCTATCGGCTTCTATATCTGAAATGCCTATCGGCACCTATTTTTAAAATGCCAATCGGTAACTATATCTGAAATGCCTATCGGCACCTATATCTGAAATGCCTATCGGCAACAATTTTTGAAATGCCTATCGGAAAATACATCTGGAATGCCTATCAGCACCTATATTTGAAATGCCTATCGGCAACCATATCTGGAATGCCTATCGGCACCTATATTTGAAATGCCTATCGGCTTCTATATCTGAAATGCCTATCGACACCTATTTTTAAAATGCCAATCGGCAACTATATCTGAAATGCCTATCGGCACCTATATCTGAAATGCCTATCGGCACCTATTTTTGAAATGCCTATCGGAAACTACATCTGAAATGCCTCTCAGCGCCTATATTTGAAATGCCTATCGGCAACCATATCTGAAATGCCTATCGACACCTATATTTGAAATACCTATCGGCTTCTATATCTGAAATGCCTATCAACACATATTTTTAAAATGCCAATCGGCAACTATATCTGAAATGCCTATCGGCACCTATATCTGAAATGCCTATCGGCACCAATTTTTGAAATGCCTATCGGAAACTACATCTTAAATGCCTATCAGCACCTATATTTGAAATGCCTATCGGAAACCATATCTGGAATGCTTATCGGCACCTATATTTGAAATGCCTATCGGCTTCTATATCTGAAATGCCTATCGGCACCTATTTTGAAAATGGCTATCGGCAACTATATTGAAATGCCTATCGGCACCTATATCTGAAATGCCTATCGGCACCTATTTTTGAAATGCCTATCGGAAACTACATCTGAAATGCCTATCAGCACCTATATTTGAAATGCCTATCGGCAACCATATCTGGAATGCTTATCGGCACCTATATTTGAAATGCTTATCGGCTTCTAAATCTGAAATGCCTATCGGCACCTATTTTTAAAATGCCTATCGGCACCTATTTTTAAAATGCCTATCGGAAACTACATCTGAAATGCCTATCAGCACCTATATTTGTAATGCCTATCGGCAACCATATCTGGAATGCCTATCGGCACCTATATTTGAAATGCCTATCGGCTTCTATATCTTAAAATGCCTAGCGGCACCTATTTTTAAAGTGCTAATCGGCAACTATATCTGAAGTGCCTATCGGCACCTATATCTAAAATGCCTATCGGCACCTATTTTTGAAATGCCTATCAAAAACTACATCTGAAATGCCTATCAGCACCTATATTTGAAATGCCTATCGGCAACCACATCAGAAATGCCTATCGGCACCTATATCTGAAATGCCTTTCGGCATATATATCTGAAATGCCTATCGACACCTATATTTGAAATTCCTATCGGCACCTATATTTTAAATGCCTATCCGCAAATATATCTGATATGCCTATCGGAACCTATATCTGAAATGCCTATCGGCACCTATTTTTGAAATGCCTATCGGAAACTACATTTAAAATGCCTATCGGCACCTATTTTTAAAATGCCAATCGGCAACTATATCTGAAATGCCTATCGGCACCTATATCTGAAATGCCAATCGGCACCAATTTTTGAAATGCCTATCGGAAACTACATCTGAAATGCCTATCAGCACCTATATTTGAAATGCCTATCGGCAACTATATCTGAAATGCCTATCGACACCTATATTTGAAATACCTGTCGGCTTCTATATCTGAAATGCCTATCGGCACCTATATTTAAAATGCCAATCGGCAACTATATCTGAAATGCCTATCGGCACCTATATCTAAAATGCCAATCGGCACCAATTTTTGAAATGCCTATCGGAAACTACATCTGAAATGCCTATCAGCACCTATATTTGAAATGCCTATCGGCAACCATATCTGGAAAGCCTATCGACACCTATATTTGAAATGCCTATCAGCACTTATATTTGAAATGCCTATCGGCAACCATATCTTGACTGCCTATTGGCACCTATATTTGAAATGCCTATCGGTTTCTATATCTGAAATGACTATCGGCACCTATTTTTAAAATGCCAATCGGCACCTATATCTGAAATGCCTATCGGCAACTATTTTTGAAATGCCTATCGGAAACTACATCTGAAATGCCTATCAGCACCTATATTTGAAATGCCTATCGGCAACTATATCTGGAATGCCTATTGGCACCTATATTTGAAATGCCTATCGGCTTCTATATCTGAAATGCCTATCGGCACCTATTTTTAAAATGCCAATCGGCAACTATATCTGAAATGCCTATCGGCACCTATATCTGAAATGCCTATCGGCACCAATTTTTGAAATGCCTATCGGAAAATACATCTGGAATGCCTATCAGCACCTATATTTGAAATGCCTATCGGCAACCATATTTGGAATGCCTATCGGCACCTATATTTGAAATGCCTATCGGCTTCTATATCTGAAATGCCTATCGCACCTATCTTTAAAATGCCAATCGGCAACTATATCTGAAATGCCTAACGGCACCTATATCTGAAATGCCTATCGGCACCTATTTTTGAAATGCCTTTCGGAAACTACATCCGAAATGCCGATCAGCACCTATATTTGAAATGCCTATCGGCAACCATATCTGAAATGCCTATCGACACCTATATTTGAAATAGCTATCGGCTTCTATATCTGAAATGCCTATCAACACCTATTTTTAAAATGCTAAACGGCAACTATATTTGAAATGCCTATCGGCACCTATATCTGAAATGCCTATCGGCACCTATTTTTGAAATGCCTATCGGAAACTACATCTGAAATGCCTATCAGCACCTATATTTGAAATGCCTATCGGCTTCTATATCTGAAATGCCTATCGGTACCTATTTTTAAAATGCCAATCGGCAACTATATCTGAAAAGCCTATCGGCACCTATATCTGAAATGCCTATCGGCACTTATTTTTAAAATGCCTATCGGAAACTACAACTGAAATGCCTATCAACACCTATATTTGAAATGCCTATCGGCAACCATATTTGGAATGCCTATCGGCACCTATATTTGAAATGCCTATCGGCTTCTATATCTGAAATGCCTAGCGGCACCTGTTTTTAAAATGCCAATCGGCAACTATATCTGAAATGCCTATCGGCACCTATTTTTGAAATGTCTATCAAAAACTACATCTGAAATGCCTATCAGCACCTATATTTGAAATGCCTATCGGCAACCACATCAGAAATGCCTATCGGCACCTATATCTGAAATGCCTTCCGGCATTTTTATCTGAAATGCCTATCGACACCTATATTTGAAATGCCTATCAGCACTTATAATATGAAATGCCTATCGGCAACCATATCTTGAATGCCTATCGGCACCTATATTTAAAATGCCTATCGGCTTCTATATCTGAAATGCCTATCGGCACCTATTTTTAAAATTACATTCGGCAACTATATCTGGAATGCCTATCGGCACCTATATCTGAAATGCCTATCGGCACCTATTTTTGAAATGTCTTTCGGAAACTACATCTGAAATGCCTATCTGCTCCTATATTTGAAATTCCTATCGGCAACCATATCTGAAATGCCTATCGACACCTATATTTGAAATACCTATCGGCTTCGATATCTGAATTGCCTATCGGCACCTGTTTTTAAAATGCCAATCGGCAACTATATCTGAAATGCCTATCGACACTTATATTTGAAATGCCTATCAGCACTTATATTTGAAATGCCTATCGGCAACCATATCTTGAATGCCTATCGGCACCTATATTTAAAATGCCTATAGGCTTCTATATCTGAAATGCCTATCGGCACCTATTTTTAAAATGCCAATCGGCAACTATATCTGAAATGCCCATCGGCACCTATATCTGAAATGCCTATCGGCACCTATTTTTGAAATGCTTATCAGAAACTACATCTGAAATGCCTATCGGCACCTATATTTGAAATGCCTATCGGCAACCATATCTGAAATGCCTATCGACACCTATATTTGAAATACCTATCGGCTTCTATATCTGAAATGCCTATCGGCACCTATTTTTAAAATGCCAATCGGCAACTACAGATCTGAAATGCCTATCGGCACCTATATCTGAAATTCCAATCGGCACCAATTTTTGAAATGCCTATCGGAAACTACATCTGAAATGCCTATCAGCACCTATATTTGAAATACCTATCGGCAACCATATCTGAAATGCCTATCGACACCTATATTTGAAATACCTATCGGCTTCTATATCTGAAATGCCTATCAACACCTATTTTTAAAATGCCAATCGGCACCTATATCTGAAATGCCTATCGGCACCTATATCTGAAATGCCTATCGGCACCTATATCTGAAATGCCTATCGGCACCAATTTTTGAAATGCTTATCGGAAACTACATCTGAAATACCTATCAGCACCTATATTTGAAATGCCTATCGGAAACCATATCTGGAATGCTTATCGGCACCTATATTTGAAATGCCTATCGGCTTCTATATCTGAAATGCCTATCGGAACCTATTTTGAAAATGGCTATCGGCAACTATATCTGAAATGCCTATCGGCACCTATATCTGAAATGCCTATCGACACCTATATTTGAAATACCTATCGGCTTCTATATCTGAAATGCCTATCAACACCTATTTTTAAAATGCCAATCGGCAACTATATCTGAAATGCCTATCGGCACCTACATCTGAAATACCTATCAGCACCTATATTTGAAATGCCTATCGGAAAATACATCTGGAATGCCTATCAGCACCTATATTTGAAATGCCTATCGGCAACCACATCAGAAATGCCTATCGGCACCTATATCTGAAATGCCTTTCGGCATTTATATCTGAAATGCCTATCGACACCTATTTTTGAAATTCCTATCGGCACCTATATTTTAAATGCCTATCCGCAAATATATCTGATATGCCTATCGGCACCTATATCTGAAATGCCTAATGGCACCTATTTTTGAAATGCCTATCGGAAACTACATTTAAAATGCCTATCGGCACCTATTTTTAAAATGCCAATCGGCAACTATATCTGAAATGCCTATCGGCACCTATATCTGAAATACCTATCGGCACCTATTTTTGAAATGCCTATCGGAAACTACATCTGAAATGCCTATCAGCACCTATATTTGAAATGCCTATCGGCAACCATATCTGAAATGCCTATCGACACCTATATTTGAAATACCTATCGGCTTCTATATCTTAAAATGCCTAGCGGCACCTATTTTTAAAATGCCTATCGGAAACTACATCTGAAATGCCTATCAGCACCTATATTTGAAATGCCTACCGGCAACCATATCTGGAATGCCTATCGGCACCTATATTTGAAATGCCTATCGGCTTCTATATCTTAAAATGCCTAGCGGCACCTATTTTTAAAGTGCCAATCGGCAACTATATCTGAAGTGCCTATCGGCACCTATATCTAAAATGCCTATCGGCACCTATTTTTGAAATGCCTATCAAAAACTACATCTGAAATGCCTATCAGCACCTATATTTGAAATGCCTATCGGCAACCACATCAGAAATGCCTATCGGCACCTATATCTGAAATGCCTTTCGACATTTATATCTGAAATGCCTATCGACACCTATATTTGAAATTCCTATCGGCACCTATATTTTAAATGCCTATCCGCAAATATATCTGATATGCCTATCGGCACCTATATCTGAAATGCCTATCGGCACCTATTTTTGAAATGCCTATCGGAAACTACATTTAAAATGCCTATCGGCACCTATTTTTAAAATGCCAATCGGCAACTATATCTGAAATGCCTATCGGCACCTATATCTGAAATACCTATCGGCACCTATTTTTGAAATGCCTATCGGAAACTACATCTGAAATGCCTATCAGCACCTATATTTGAAATGCCTATCGGCAACCATATCTGAAATGCCTATCGACACATATATTTGAAATACCTATCGGCTTCTATATCTGAAATGCCTATCGGCACCTATATCTAAAATGCCAATCGGCACCAATTTTTGAAAGGCCTATCGGAAACTACATCTGAAATGCCTATCAGCACCTATATTTGAAATGCCTATAGGCAACCATATCTGGAATGCCTATCAGCACCTATATTTGAAATGCCTTTCGGGATTTATATCTGAAATGCCTATCGACACCTATATTTGAAATGCCTATCAGCACTTATATTTGAAATGCCTATCGGCAACAATATCTTGAATGCCTATTGGCACCTATATTTGAAATGCCTATCGGCTTCTATATCTGAAATGACTATCGGCACCTATTTTTAAAATGCCAATCGGCACCTATATCTGAAATGCCTATCGGCACCTATTTTTGAAATGCCTATCGGAAACTACATCTGAAATGCCTATCAGCACCTATATTTGAAATGCCTATCGGCAACCATATCTGGAATGCCTATTGGCACCTATATTTGAAATGCCTATCGGCTTCTATATCTGAAATGCCTATCGGCACCTATTTTTAAAATGCCAATCGGCAACTATATCTGAAATGCCTATCGGCACCTATATCTGAAATGCCTATCGGCACCTATTTTTAAAATGCCTATCGGAAACTACATCTGAAATGCCTATCAGCACCTATATTTGAAATGCCTATCGTCAACCATATCTGAAATGCCTATCGACAACTATATTTGAAATACCTATCGGCTTCTATATCTGAAATGCCTATCGGCACCTATTTTTAAAATACCAATCGGTATCTATATCTGAAATGCCTATCGGCACCTATATCTAAAATGCCTATCGGCACCAATTTTTGAAATGCCTATTGGAAAATACATCTGGAATGCCTATCAGCACCTATATTTGAAATGCCTATCGGCAACCATATCTGGAATGCCTATCGGCACCTATATTTGAAATGCCTATCGGCTTCTATATCTTAAAATGCCTAGCGGCACCTATTTTTAAAGTGCCAATCGGCAACTATATCTGAAGTGCCTATCGGCACCTATATCTAAAATGCCTATCGGCACCTATTTTTGAAATGCCTATCAAAAACTACATCTGAAATGCCTATCAGCACCTATATTTGAAATGCCTATCGGCAACCACATCAGAAATGCCTATCGGCACCTATATCTGAAATGCCTTTCGGCATTTATATCTGAAATGCCTATCGACACCTATATTTGAAATTCCTATCGGCACCTATATTTTAAATGCCTATCCGCAAATATATCTGATATGCCTATCGGCACCTATATCTGAAATGCCTATCGGCACCTATTTTTGAAATGCCTATCGGAAACTACATTTAAAATGCCTATCGGCACCTATTTTTAAAATGCCAATCGGCAACTATATCTGAAATGCCTATCGGCACCTATATCTGAAATGCCTATCGGCACCTATTTTTGAAATGCCTATCGGAAACTACATCTGAAATGCCTATCAGCACCTATATTTGAAATGCCTATCGTCAACCATATCTGAAATGCCTATCGACAACTATATTTGAAATACCTATCGGCTTCTATATCTGAAATGCCTATCGGCACCTATTTTTAAAATGCCTATCGGAAACTACATCTGAAATGCCTTTCAGCACCTATATTTGAAATGCTTATCGGCAACCATATCTGAAATGCCTATCGGCACCTATTTTTAAAATGGCTATCGGCAACTATATTTAAAATGCCTATCGGCACCCATATCTGAAATGCCTATCGGCAACTATTTTTGAAATGCCTATCGGAAACTACATCTGAAATGCCTATCAGCACCTATATTTGAAATGCCTATCGGCAACCATATCTGGAATGCCTATCGGCACCTATATTTGAAATGCCTATCGTCTTCTAAATCTGAAATGCCTATCGGCACCTATTTTTAAAATGCCAATCGGCAACTATATCTGAAATGCCTATCGGCACCTATATCTGAAATGCCTATAGGCACCTATTTTTGAAATGCCTATCGGAAACTACAACTGAAATGCCTATCAGCACCTATATTTGAAATGCCTATCTGCAACCATATTTGGAATGCCTATCGGCACCTATATTTGAAATGCCTATCGGCTTCTATATCTGAAATGCCTAGCGGCACCTATTTTTAAAATGCCAATCGGCAACTATATCTGAAGTGCCTATCGGCACCTATATCTAAAATGCCTATCGGCACCTATTTTTGAAATGCCTATCGAAAACTACATCTGAAATGCCTATCAGCACCAATATTTAAAATGCCTATCGGCAACCACATCAGAAATGCCTATCGGCACCTATATCTGAAATGCCTTTCGGCATTTATATCTGAAATGCCTATCGACACCTATATTTGAAATGCCTATCGGCACCTATATTTTAAATGCCTATCGGCAACTATATCTGATATGCCTATCGGCAACTATATCTGATATGCCTATCGGCACCTATATATGAAATGCCTATCGGCATCTATTTTTGAAATGCCTATCGGAACCTACATCTGATATGCCTATCGGCACCTATTTTTAAAATGCCAATCGGCAACTATATCTGAAATGCCTATCGGCACCTATATCTAAAATGCTAATCGGCACCAATTTTTGAAATGCCTATCGGAAACTACATCTGAAATGCCTATCAGCACCTATATTTGAAATGCCTATCGGCAACCATATCTGGAATGCCT
This sequence comes from Venustoraphidia nigricollis, assembly GCA_034508555.1. Lineage (NCBI taxonomy): Eukaryota > Metazoa > Arthropoda > Insecta > Raphidioptera > Raphidiidae > Venustoraphidia > Venustoraphidia nigricollis. The sequence goes on along the minus strand of JAVRKA010000212.1, from coordinate 244,883 downwards.
ATCGGCACCTATATTTGAAATGCCTATCGGCTTCTATATCTGAAATGCCTATCGACACCTATTTTTAAAATGCCAATTGGCAACTATATCTGAAATTCCTATCGGCATCTATATCTGAAATGCCTATCGGTACCTATTTTTGAAATGCCTATCTGCTCCTATATTTGAAATGCCTATCGGTAAACATATCTGAAATGCCTATCGACCCCTATATTTGAAATACCTATCGGCTTCTATAATTGAAATGCCTATCAGCACCTATATTTAAAATGCCTATCGGCAACCACATCAGAAATGCCTATCGGCACCTATATCTGAAATGCCTTTCGGCATTTATATCTGAAATGCCTATCGACACCTATATTTAAAATGCCTATCGGCACCTATATTTTGAATGCCTATCGGCAACTATATCTGATATGCCTATCGGCAACTATATCTGATATGCCTATCGGCACCTATATATGAAATGCCTATCGGCACCTATTTTTGAAATGCCTATCGGAACCTACATCTGATATGCCTATCGGCACCTATTATTAAAATGCCAATCGGCGTCTATATCTGAAATGCCTATCGGCACCTATTTTTAAAATGCCAATCAGCAACTATATCTGAAATGCCAATCGGCAACTATATCTGAAATGCCTATCGGCACCTATATCTAAAATGCCTATCGGCATCAATTTTTGAAATTCCATCGGAAACTACATCTAAAATGCCTATCAGCACCTATATTTGAAATGCCTATCGGCAACCATATCTGGAATGCCTATCGGCACCTATATTTGGAATGCCTATCGGCTTCTATATCTGAAATGCCTATCGGCACCTATTTTTAAAATGCCAATTGGCAACTATATCTGAAATGCCTATCGGCACCTATATCTGAAATGCCTATCGGCACCTATTTTTGAAATGCCTATCGGAAACTACATCTGAAATGCCTATCAGCACCTATATTTGAAATGCCTATCGTCAACCATATCTGAAATGCCTATCGACAACTATATTTGAAATACCTATCGGCTTCTATATCTGAAATGCCTATCGGCACCTATTTTTAAAATGCCAATCGGTAACTATATCTGAAATGCCTATCGGCACCTATATCTGAAATGCCTATCGGCAACAATTTTTGAAATGCCTATCGGAAAATACATCTGGAATGCCTATCAGCACCTATATTTGAAATGCCTATCGGCAACCATATCTGGAATGCCTATCGGCACCTATATTTGAAATGCCTATCGGCTTCTATATCTGAAATGCCTATCGACACCTATTTTTAAAATGCCAATCGGCAACTATATCTGAAATGCCTATCGGCACCTATATCTGAAATGCCTATCGGCACCTATTTTTGAAATGCCTATCGGAAACTACATCTGAAATGCCTCTCAGCGCCTATATTTGAAATGCCTATCGGCAACCATATCTGAAATGCCTATCGACACCTATATTTGAAATACCTATCGGCTTCTATATCTGAAATGCCTATCAACACCTATTTTTAAAATGCCAATCGGCAACTATATCTGAAATGCCTATCGGCACCTATATCTGAAATGCCTATCGGCACCAATTTTTGAAATGCCTATCGGAAACTACATCTTAAATGCCTATCAGCACCTATATTTGAAATGCCTATCGGAAACCATATCTGGAATGCTTATCGGCACCTATATTTGAAATGTCTATCGGCTTCTATATCTGAAATGCCTATCGGCACCTATTTTGAAAATGGCTATCGGCAACTATATCTGAAATGCCTATCGGCACCTATATCTGAAATGCCTATCGGCACCTATTTTTGAAATGCCTATCGGAAACTACATCTGAAATGCCTATCAGCACCTATATTTGAAATGCCTATCGGCAACCATATCTGGAATGCTTATAGGCACCTATATTTGAAATGCTTATCGGCTTCTAAATCTGAAATGCCTATCGGCACCTATTTTTAAAATGCCTATCGGCACCTATTTTTAAAATGCCTATCGGAAACTACATCTGAAATGCCTATCAGCACCTATATTTGTAATGCCTATCGGCAACCATATCTGGAATGCCTATCGGCACCTATATTTGAAATGCCTATCGGCTTCTATATCTTAAATTGCCTAGCGGCACCTATTTTTAAAGTGCCAATCGGCAACTATATCTGAAGTGCCTATCGGCACCTATATCTAAAATGCCTATCGGCACCTATTTTTGAAATGCCTATCAAAAACTACATCTGAAATGCCTATCAGCACCTATATTTGAAATGCCTATCGGCAACCACATCAGAAATGCCTATCGGCACCTATATCTGAAATGCCTTTCGGCATATATATCTGAAATGCCTATCGACACCTATATTTGAAATTCCTATCGGCACCTATATTTTAAATGCCTATCCGCAAATATATCTGATATGCCTATCGGAACCTATATCTGAAATGCCTATCGGCACCTATTTTTGAAATGCCTATCGGAAACTACATTTAAAATGCCTATCGGCACCTATTTTTAAAATGCCAATCGGCAACTATATCTGAAATGCCTATCGGCACCTATATCTGAAATGCCAATCGGCACCAATTTTTGAAATGCCTATCGGAAACTACATCTGAAATGCCTATCAGCACCTATATTTGAAATGCCTATCGGCAACTATATCTGAAATGCCTATCGACACCTATATTTGAAATACCTGTCGGCTTCTATATCTGAAATGCCTATCGGCACCTATATTTAAAATGCCAATCGGCAACTATATCTGAAATGCCTATCGGCACCTATATCTAAAATGCCAATCGGCACCAATTTTTGAAATGCCTATCGGAAACTACAACTGAAATGCCTATCAGCACCTATATTTGAAATGCCTATCGGCAACCATATCTGGAAAGCCTATCGACACCTATATTTGAAATGCCTATCAGCACTTATATTTGAAATGCCTATCGGCAACCATATCTTGAATGCCTATTGGCACCTATATTTGAAATGCCTATCGGCTTCTATATCTGAAATGACTATCGGCACCTATTTTTAAAATGCCAATCGGCACCTATATCTGAAATGCCTATCGGCAACTATTTTTGAAATGCCTATCGGAAACTACATCTGAAATGCCTATCAGCACCTATATTTGAAATGCATATCGGCAACCATATCTGGAATGCCTATTGGCACCTATATTTGAAATGCCTATCGGCTTCTATATCTGAAATGCCTATCGGCACCTATTTTTAAAATGCCAATCGGCAACTATATCTGAAATGCCTATCGGCACCTATATCTGAAATGCCTATCGGCACCAATTTTTGAAATGCCTATCGGAAAATACATCTGGAATGCCTATCAGCACCTATATTTGAAATGCCTATCGGCAACCATATTTGGAATGCCTATCGGCACCTATATTTGAAATGCCTATCGGCTTCTATATCTGAAATGCCTATCGCACCTATCTTTAAAATGCCAATCGGCAACTATATCTGAAATGCCTAACGGCACCTATATCTGAAATGCCTATCGGCACCTATTTTTGAAATGCCTATCGGAAACTACATCCGAAATGCCGATCAGCACCTATATTTGAAATGCCTATCGGCAACCATATCTGAAATGCCTATCGACACCTATATTTGAAATAGCTATCGGCTTCTATATCTGAAATGCCTATCAACACCTATTTTTAAAATGCTAAACGGCAACTATATTTGAAATGCCTATCGGCAACCATATCTGAAATGCCTATCGACACCTATATTTGAAATACCTATCGGCTTCTATATCTGAAATGCCTATCGGCACCTATTTTTAAAATGCCAATCGGCAACTACAGATCTGAAATGCCTATCGGCACCTATACCTGAAATTCCAATCGGCACCAATTTTTGAAATGCCTATCGGAAACTACATCTGAAATGCCTATCAGCACCTATATTTGAAATACCTATCGGCAACCATATCTGAAATGCCTATCGACACCTATATTTGAAATACCTATCGGCTTCTATATCTGAAATGCCTATCAACACCTATTTTTAAAATGCCAATCGGCACCTATATCTGAAATGCCTATCGGCACCTATATCTGAAATGCCTATCGGCACCTATATCTGAAATGCCTATCGGCACCAATTTTTGAAATGCCTATCGGAAACTACATCTGAAATACCTATCAGCACCTATATTTGAAATGCCTATCGGAAACCATATCTGGAATGCTTATCGGCACCTATATTTGAAATGCCTATCGGCTTCTATATCTGAAATGCCTATCGGCACCTATTTTGAAAATGGCTATCGGCAACTATATCTGAAATGCCTATCGGCACCTATATCTGAAATGCCTATCGACACCTATATTTGAAATACCTATCGGCTTCTATATCTGAAATGCCTATCAACACCTATTTTTAAAATGCCAATCGGCAACTATATCTGAAATGCCTATCGGCACCTACATCTGAAATGCCTATCAGCACCTATATTTGAAATGCCTATCGGAAAATACATCTGGAATGCCTATCAGCACCTATATTTGAAATGCCTATCGGCAACCACATCAGAAATGCCTATCGGCACCTATATCTGAAATGCCTTTCGGCATTTATATCTGAAATGCCTATCGACACCTATATTTGAAATTCCTATCGGCACCTATATTTTAAATGCCTATCCGCAAATATATCTGATATGCCTATCGGCACCTATATCTGAAATGCCTATCGGCACCTATTTTTGAAATGCCTATCGGAAACTACATTTAAAATGCCTATCGGCACCTATTTTTAAAATGCCAATCGGCAACTATATCTGAAATGCCTATCGGCACCTATATCTGAAATACCTATCGGCACCTATTTTTGAAATGCCTATCGGAAACTACATCTGAAATGCCTATCAGCACCTATATTTGAAATGCCTATCGGCAACCATATCTGAAATGCCTATCGACACCTATATTTGAAATACCTATCGGCTTCTATATCTTAAAATGCCTAGCGGCACCTATTTTTAAAATGCCTATCGGAAACTACATCTGAAATGCCTATCAGCACCTATATTTGAAATGCCTACCGGCAACCATATCTAGAATGCCTATCGGCACCTATATTTGAAATGCCTATCGGCTTCTATATCTTAAAATGCCTAGCGGCACCTATTTTTAAAGTGCCAATCGGCAACTATATCTGAAGTGCCTATCGGCACCTATATCTAAAATGCCTATCGGCACCTATTTTTGAAATGCCTATCAAAAACTACATCTGAAATGCCTATCAGCACCTATATTTGAAATGCCTATCGGCAACCACATCAGAAATGCCTATCGGCACCTATATCTGAAATGCCTTTCGGCATTTATATCTGAAATGCCTATCGACACCTATATTTGAAATTCCTATCGGCACCTATATTTTAAATGCCTATCCGCAAATATATCTGATATGCCTATCGGCACCTATATCTGAAATGCCTATCGGCACCTATTTTTGAAATGCCTATCGGAAACTACATTTAAAATGCCTATCGGCACCTATTTTTAAAATGCCAATCGGCAACTATATCTGAAATGCCTATCGGCACCTATATCTGAAATACCTATCGGCACCTATTTTTGAAATGCCTATCGGAAACTACATCTGAAATGCCTATCAGCACCTATATTTGAAATGCCTATCGGCAACCATATCTGAAATGCCTATCGACACATATATTTGAAATACCTATCGGCTTCTATATCTGAAATGCCTATCGGCACCTATATCTAAAATGCCAATCGGCACCAATTTTTGAAATGCCTATCGGAAACTACATCTGAAATGCCTATCAGCACCTATATTTAAAATGCCTATCGGCAACTATATCTGAAATGCCTATCGACACTTATATTTGAAATACCTGTCGGCTTCTATATCTGAAATGCCTGTCGGCACCTATATTTAAAATGCCAATCGGCAACTATATCTGAAATGCCTATCGGCACCTATATCTAAAATGCCAATCGGCACCAATTTTTGAAATGCCTATCGGAAACTACATCTGAAATGCCTATCAGCACCTATATTTGAAATGCCTATAGGCAACCATATCTGGAATGCCTATCAGCACCTATATTTGAAATGCCTTTCGGGATTTATATCTGAAATGCCTATCGACACCTATATTTGAAATGCCTATCAGCACTTATATTTGAAATGCCTATCGGCAACAATATCTTGAATGCCTATTGGCACCTATATTTGAAATGCCTATCGGCTTCTATATCTGAAATGACTATCGGCACCTATTTTTAAAATGCCAATCGGCACCTATATCTGAAATGCCTATCGGCACCTATTTTTGAAATGCCTATCGGAAACTACATCTGAAATGCCTATCAGCACCTATATTTGAAATGCCTATCGGCAACCATATCTGGAATGCCTATTGGCACCTATATTTGAAATGCCTATCGGCTTCTATATCTGAAATGCCTATCGGCACCTATTTTTAAAATGCCAATCGGCAACTATATCTGAAATGCCTATCGGCACCTATATCTGAAATGCCTATCGGCACCTATTTTTAAAATGCCTATCGGAAACTACATCTGAAATGCCTATCAGCACCTATATTTGAAATGCCTATCGTCAACCATATCTGAAATGCCTATCGACAACTATATTTGAAATACCTATCGGCTTCTATATCTGAAATGCCTATCGGCACCTATTTTTAAAATACCAATCGGTATCTATATCTGAAATGCCTATCGGCACCTATATCTGAAATGCCTATCGGCACCAATTTTTGAAATGCCTATCGGAAAATACATCTGGAATGCCTATCAGCACCTATATTTGAAATGCCTATCGGCAACCATATCTGGAATGCCTATCGGCACCTATATTTGAAATGCCTATCGGCTTCTATATCTTAAAATGCCTAGCGGCACCTATTTTTAAAGTGCCAATCGGCAACTATATCTGAAGTGCCTATCGGCACCTATATCTAAAATGCCTATCGGCACCTATTTTTGAAATGCCTATCAAAAACTACATCTGAAATGCCTATCAGCACCTATATTTGAAATGCCTATCGGCAACCACATCAGAAATGCCTATCGGCACCTATATCTGAAATGCCTTTCGGCATTTATATCTGAAATGCCTATCGACACCTATATTTGAAATTCCTATCGGCACCTATATTTTAAATGCCTATCCGCAAATATATCTGATATGCCTATCGGCACCTATATCTGAAATGCCTATCGGCACCTATTTTTGTAATGCCTATCGGAAACTACATTTAAAATGCCTATCGGCACCTATTTTTAAAATGCCAATCGGCAACTATATCTGAAATGCCTATCGGCACCTATATCTGAAATACCTATCGGCACCTATTTTTGAAATGCCTATCGGAAACTACATCTAAAATGCCTATCAGCACCTATATTTGAAATGCCTATCGGCAACCATATCTGAAATGCCTATCGACACCTATATTTGAAATACCTATCGGCTTCTATATCTGAAATGCCTATCGGCACCTATTTTTAAAATGCCAATCGGCAACTATATCTGAAATGCCTATCGGCACCTATATCTGAAATGCCAATCGGCACCAATTTTTGAAATGCCTATCGGAAACTACATCTGAAATGCCTATCAGCACCTATATTTAAAATGCCTATCGGCAACTATATCTGAAATGCCTATCGACACTTATATTTGAAATACCTGTCGGCTTCTATATCTGAAATGCCTATCGGCACCTATATTTAAAATGCCAATCGGCAACTATATCTGAAATGCCTATCGGCACCTATATCTAAAATGCCAATCGGCACCAATTTTTGAAATGCCTATCGGAAACTACATCTGAAATGCCTATCAGCACCTATATTTGAAATGCCTATAGGCAACCATATCTGGAATGCCTATCAGCACCTATATTTGAAATGCCTTTCGGGATTTATATCTGAAATGCCTATCGACACCTATATTTGAAATGCCTATCAGCACTTATATTTGAAATGCCTATCGGCAACCATATCTTGAATGCCTATTGGCACCTATATTTGAAATGCCTATCGGCTTCTATATCTGAAATGACTATCGGCACCTATTTTTAAAATGCCAATCGGCACCTATATCTGAAATGCCTATCGGCACCTATTTCTGAAATGCCTATCGGAAACTACAACTGAAATGCCTATCAGCACCTATATTTGAAATGCCTATCGGCAACCATATTTGGAATGCCTATCGGCACCTATATTTGAAATTTCTATCGGCTTCTATATCTGAAATGCCTAGCGGCACCTATTTTTAAAGTGCCAATCGGCAACTATATCTGAAGTGCCTATCGGCACCTATATCTAAAATGCCTATCGGCACCTATTTTTGAAATGCCTATCGAAAACTACATCTGAAATGCCTATCAGCACCTATATTTAAAATGCCTATCGGCAACCACATCAAAATGCCTATTGGCACCTATATCTGAAATGCCTTTCGGCATTTATATCTGAAATGCCTATCGACACCTATATTTGAAATGCCTATCGGCACCTATATTTTAAATGCCTATCGGCAACTATATCTGATATGCCTATCGGCAACTATATCTGATATGCCTATCGGCACCTATATCTGAAATGCCTATCGGCACCTATTTTTGAAATGCCTATCGGCACCTATTTTTGAAATGCCTATCGGAACCTACATCTAAAATGCCTATCGGCACCTATTTTTAAAATGCTAATCGGCAACTATATCTGAAATGCCTATCGGCACCTATATCTGAAATGCCTATCGGCACCTATTTTTGAAATGCCTATCAGAAACTACATCTGAAATGCCTATCGGCACCTATATTTGAAATGCCTATCGGCAACCATATCTGAAATGCCTATCGACACCTATATTTGAAATACCTATCGGCTTCTATATCTGAAATGCCTATCGGCACCTATTTTTAAAATGCCAATCGGCAACTATATCTGAAATGCCTATCGGCACCTATATCTGAAATTCCAATCGACAGCAATTTTTGAAATGCCTATCGGAAACTACATCTGAAATGCCTATCAGCACCTATATTTGAAATGCCTATCGGCAACCATATCTGAAATGCCTATCGACACCTATATTTGAAATACCTATCGGCTTCTATATCTGAAATGCCTATCGGCACCTATTTTTAAAATGCCAATCGGCAACTATATCTGAAATGCCTATCGGCACCTATATCTGAAATTCCAATCGACAGCAATTTTTGAAATGCCTATCGGAAACTACATCTGAAATGCCTATCAGCACCTATATTTGAAATGCCTATCGGCAACCATATCTGAAATGCCTATCGACACCTATATTTGAAATACCTATCGGCTTCTATATCTGAAATGCCTATCGGCACCTATTTTTAAAATCCCAATCGGCAACTATATCTGAAATGCCAATCGGCAACTATATCTGAAATGCCTATCGGCACCTATATCTAAAATGCCAATCGGCACCAATTTTTGAAATGCCTATCGGAAACTACATCTGGAATGCCTATCAGCACCTATATTTGAAATGCCTATCGGCAACCATATCTGGAATGCCTATCGGCACCTATATTTGAAATGCCTATCGGCTTCTATATCTGAAATGCCTATCGACACCTATTTTTAAAATGCCAATTGGCAACTATATCTGAAATGCCTATCGGCATCTATATCTGAAATGCCTATCGGTACCTATTTTTGAAATGCCTATCTGCTCCTATATTTGAAATGCCTATCGGCAACCATATCTGAAATGCCTATCGACCCCTATATTTGAAATACCTATCGGCTTCTATATCTGAAATGCCTATCAGCACCTGTTTTTAAAATGCCAATCGGCAACTATATCTGAAGTGCCTATCGGCACCTATATCTGAAATGCCTATCGGCATCAATTTTTGAAATTCCATCGGAAACTACATCTAAAATGCCTATCAGCACCTATATTTGAAATGCCTATCGGCAACCATATCTGGAATGCCTATCGGCACCTATATTTGAAATGCCTATCGGCACCTATTTTTAAATTGCCAATTGGCAACTATATCTGAAATGCCTATCGGCACCTATTTTTGAAATGCCTATCGGAAACTACATCTGAAATGCCTATCAGCGCCTATATTTGAAATGCCTATCGGCAACCATACCTGTGTCGCGAGACCCCGCTACTAGGGGCTAAAATTAACCGATTTGGCGTGACCGAAGCCGCGCCAAAAAGGGGTAGCGTGCCACCACCACGTTTAGGAGGGTCGTGGGCCCTTGCTGTAATGGCTGGTGAGGGTCTACATTAATGAAAGTGCAACGATTTCTTGTAAAATAAACTATAATTACGAAAAAAATGCTCTTGATATAAAGCAAAGAAACGAAAAATCTACATGTTACTCGCCAGCTTGCGAGGACTTACCTTTGCCCGTAGAACTTGCTGCGCCACAGACAGCTGGATTCCCGCACACTCTTTTATTGACCGCGGTCTTACGAAAAGAAACACATAATTTAGAATCGTTACCCCGAAACAATAATTTGGAAAAACTCTAACTAACAATATTTAGTAATTTATGCCCGATTGGACACCTCCGTCCGCTTCGAACTTTCCCGCGTGTCTCCCTGTTCAAAAAAAGTCACCACCACGTAGAACCGACATAGCGTCCCACACGCGCTGCCGATTCACGTCCTGTTGTCTGTTTCTGTGGACGCAGCGAATTCCTTCAGGTGTGCTATCAGTCTATTTTAAACCAGTGGTGCTTCACTGCACCAGCGGTTCACAACAATGCCCCCCCCTTATTAAAAAGTCGATTGCCCATCCGGCAATGCACTTTTTATAAAAAAAAAGGAAAATACTACTCCCATAAAATAGACTGATTAGGCATAGCGCAGCCCTCGCATATTTACCATCTAAATCGCTTAAAACTAATAACAATACTACTTACTCGAGACTTGCTGGGTTCAATTAAAAAAACAAAAAATTAAATAATCATCCCTCAGTAACAACCTCCTCTACAACTACCTCCTCCACCTTTGGTTCTCCTTTAGTCGACCGACAGTGGTCGACCCACTTCGTTTTAAAATTTTTGACAACTTTTATTATTTTACAACATATTAAAATAATTAGCACAACACCTACCAACAATACTCCGTAAAAAGTTTGGGCGTGACGCTGCTCAGTGATACCGTGATTCTGTGCAGCCTCGCCCAGGTCTCGCAACTCATCAAGATCTTTCGCTACAAATTTTAAGTCTTGTAACCTCTTAAGTAATACGTCTTTATTAAATCTCACGGTTGTATTTAAAGCTTTACTCAAATGAATGTCTGTTAAAATTGAACTATTGATTTGTGTGAGGTCAAAATTTGGAATATAATCCACAAACCACTTACTTTTGAAGACTCCCATGGGGAACAGCACGCTATTGGAGGTGTAGGCTTTACAATCGGATGAAAGTGAAACTATTCCGACTCCAGTAATTTTTGCATTTAACGACTGATCCGATTGATCACAATTTATAATTAAGTTTTCCGGTTCGCCCACTGCGAATAACCACCGGTTTCTATAAGTTAGTTTATGCCAAACACTAGTGTTCAAACGAATAATTTTGGTGTTGCATTCTTTCGGCAAGGATTCGGGATTTCGGAATAGTTTCAACTCACATAGGGTCGTACTGTGATACGTATACAGGGGTTGAAACATCTTACACACCCTTAAATTAGCACTACTTTTACAACTAGTCATCTGGTGTTCAGTGAAAGTCGTATAAAATTGTTTTGATTTATCGACACTGATATATTGGTAGTTCGGTTGGACAAACACATAATCGAAATTTCTAAGGTGCTTAGGTAATGGCAAAGCGTTATACAGTGTAAATTCGTAACTCAACACCAGTGGTATCCCTAATATGTAAATTAGTTTACCCTTTTTGAAAAAAATATTTAAACTCATTAATTGATAGTACTCATGTATATTATCTAATGCTAAATTTATTGGAAATATTACGCCTTTGGGGATGAGTCTCTGTACCCTGACAAGCTCGTTATATAAATTCTGCGGTGATACAACGCTCGGATGCACGATTCCATTTTGGGCACTCGTAACTGCATTTATTAAAGTTTCTAACTCGTACAACAATTCACTTAAAACTACATTAAATTGAGACATATGTCTTGCTAGTACCCCCGCAAGTAATTCGGAATTGAGTGCATTCGTCGTTTTATCAGCGTATTCCCATAAAGTTTTTAAATTATTATTAAAATTGAATTCATTCTCTTGAATGGTTTGCAACGTGTCATTTATTATCACTAAAGTGTTCTGATCAACGTGTGTTTGTTTATTGATCAACTTTACTATCTCTTTATTATCATTCGCAATTTTCGAAATTTCTCTCTCATAAAAGTCCCCATCGTCAGCATCTAAGGTTCCAAAGAAATATTTACTAGCTTTCCCCACTATATTTGCTAGACCCCTTTTTACTCTAATTTGATTCCCAGGTTCGTGTCCCAAAAAATAAAATAAATCACTTTGCTGTTTTCGAAAAATTGTCATGCTCGCTTTGGTTGCTTGCAAAAATTGCTTGCAATCAACCCGAATATCACGGCCCACCACGTTGAACAGCTCAACCTCTAGATGATTACAAAAATCCACATTTTTATCATGAAATTCTTTCAACATTACATATTTTCTATACAAGTTATTTAAGTCTACAAACGTTACGAGTTTCCATTCACTACTTATAATCGACAAAGGCCCTAAGGACTCAAAATAAATTCCAGGTTGATGATCTAATTTAGTTATGTTATAGTAGACTTCGTCAGCATAACTAATTCTAATTAAATGACACGCAGCAACTACCATAAAAGTAAATATAAAATTAGAATTTATAAGATACATATTGCTACTTTGAACGTCAATTGTAATCCCCTAAATGACACAAAAAAAATAAAATAAAATCTATTATCGATATCAAACAACAATAAAAATAAAAGAAGTTTCTCTAATCCACACGAGTTAGACGCGCACAAGATTGCTCATAAACCACAACAAAGTTAAACACTGATTTTTGGCGTTCACTAAACCACTTAATTATTAAATATTTCAGTTTTTATTTATTTATTTTTTTTTTTAAGATAAAAATACTACGGTAATCTAAACACTTACACTTTCGTCCGTGTCGAACGTTCTTGATGCTGCTTCAGCTTTAGTCTCTACACTATAAAAGTAATTCGTCTGAACAGTGAAAGTATCTGTAACAAGGTATAATTACTTCAGTTTTAATTAGGACGCTCACTATTCGCGCACCCACAATTGTTAGTAATAGTGCCTAATAGATTGTTCGGTGCAACTTGTGGTTTAGTCACTAAGTGATGTTGGGTTTTAGATCCTTCGGTCAAGGACCCATGGGTGATCGGACACGCGACCGCGAGCCCTGGTACGGTAGGGGTGTTGTTCGGCCGCTTGCTCGTTGGGTGCTTCGATCTCCACTTGGTCATTGACTCGATTTTCGACTTGTTGATTTACGTTGTCAAGAACCTCTTGTGGGTCTCCCTCTCGTGCGTCAAACTCGTGATATATTTCTTCTATGGGGTTATCCAGCTGCTCATCTTCTTCGATGTGAGGGTGGGGATTGCCCCCATCATTTTCTTCAGCTGCTACCTCGGCTGGGGGTAACATTTCTTCGACTTCTGCTTTGATATCTCCGTCATCTCGGTTGTTTGGACCGTCGTATTCCTCATTGACCCGAGAAAGAGTGGCGAAATCTAGTTCTTCGTCCAGGTCATACAGTTCTGGCCTATTCAGATTGGGTAATTGAATTTCCCCGAATTCGTCGTCTTCCTCAGGCTGTAACCCTTCGTCGGCTTCAGGCTGTAACTCTTCGTCTTCTCCTTTCAGAAACTTCAACCGGTTGGCATAGACGATTTGCTCTTTCCTCCCTTGAATCTCTTTAATCTTAAATGTTACTGGACCCTTTTTCTCAAGGATGCGGTAGGGTCCAGTCCACGGCTTCGATAACTTTTTTGAACGATTGAGCTTCGTGCTGGGATCATGCAGATAGACGCGGTCACCAACTTCAAATGGTACTGGTTTTGACTTCTTATTAAACGCGTCGACTTGCTTATCAGTAGTTTCTGATAAGTGCCTACTAACCATTTCGTAGGCTCGCTGCAATCGTAGGATGAGTTCTGATGCATAATTCTCATCCACGTCGTATGCCCTGCGTCTTGGTTTTGTAATAGCGTCGTACGGAAGCTCCATGTCTCTTCCGTGCAATAAGAAGAATGGTGTTTCTCCTGTGGAACTATGGACATGGCCCCTGTAGGCCATAACAACATACGGGATCCATTCATCCCAGTCGCGTTGCGTTTCGTCCACAAAGTGCGACAATAGATCCTTTATAACTCGATGAGTTCGCTCGATCATGCCGTTACATTGGGGATGGTACGGAGTTGTTTGGATTTTGGTAATATTCAACAACCGTCAAACTTCCTTCATTAGACCTGATAAGAAGTTAGTTCCCTGATCCGTGATCAGCATCCTTGGAGCTCCATGTCTCGACACGATTTGAGTAACAAATACCTTGGCTATCGTCTCAGCCTTTTGGTCTTTCAGCGGGATTATTTCGAGATAGCGGGTAAAATAATCCTGAAAGGTTAGAAGGTATTTGTGTCCATTCAACGTCGAAACCAATGGACCAACAACGTCCATCGCCACTCGTTCAAACGGAGCGCTTACCGCTGGTAGCCGTTGTAAGGGAGCTGGTTTCTTCTGTGGACTTTTCCGCTGTGCGCAGGATACGCACCGCTCGCAGTACTTCTTCACGTCTGTGGACATATGTGTCCAGAAAAATCGACTTCGGATCATTGATAATGTCTTCGCAAAACCCATGTGCCCTGCATATGGAAGGTCGTGGTAACCATGTATAATTTGTGTTACCATTGATTTTGGTACGACTAGTCGGTCTTGACGTCCACCTTCGTCTCTGGTTTTAAAAAGGAGGCCATCTTCATCAAGGTAATATACGTCAAATTCTGGATCTTCCTCTATTCTCACCAATATTTCTCGTAACTCAGGATCTTTGCTCTGCTGAATCTTGATCGTGGTTCTGTCCCAAACTGGCTCGTAATAATTATCGTCATTTTCAACAAGTGCTATTGGTATTCGAGAGAGAGCGTCCGCATTACCATGTTTCCTTCCTGCGCGATGAACAATATCGAAGTCATACTCCGAAAGTGTCAACGCCCATCTAGCCAATCGAGAATTCGGATCCTTCACTGACAATAACCATCTAAGTGGCCTATGGTCGGTGATGATTTTGAATTTCTTTCCGTACAGGTAACATCGAAAATGTTTAATTCCCCAAACTACGGCTAGACATTCTCGCTCGGTTGTGGAATAGTTTCCTTCAGCTTTGTTCAGCTGTCTACTTGCATACGCAATCGGCTTCTCATGTCCATCATAATCTTGGCTCAGTATCGCTCCTATGGCGGTTCCCGACGCGTCTGTCGTTAAAATAAAAGTTTTCTCAAAGTTTGGATATTGCAACACAGGCTTACTGCATAATTTATTCTTCAATTCGTCAAATGATTTCTGCGCTTCGTTATTCCACGTGAATTTTGCATTCTTCTTAGTGAGTTCGGTTAGTGGCTTGGCTAGGTGAGAAAACTGCGGTATAAATCTTCGATAAAAACCTGCCAGGCCCAGAAAAGCTCGGATATCTCGAACATTTTTTGGCAATGGATAATTCTGCACAACGTGTATTTTCTCCATATCTGGCCTTATCCCTTCAGTGGATATGATATGTCCCAGATATTTAGTTTCTCTACATAAAAATTTACATTTAGACGGCTTCAACTTCAGATTCGAATCTCGCAAACGTTGAAATATTTGCTTCAGTTGTACGAGGTGATCATCGACTCCCTTCGAATTGTATACAATTACGTCATCCAAGTAGACCAAACAGCGATCTTTAGTCAGGCCCGTCAGTACCGTGTTCATCAGACGTTGAAATGTGCTTGGTGCGTTGATCAAACCAAACGGCATTCGATTGCATTGGTAGTGTCCGTCGGGTGTACTGAAGGCTGTTTTCTCTCTGTCTTCTGGGGCTACTTCGACTTGCCAATATCCAGAGGCTAAATCGAGTGTGGTGAAGAGAGTGGCTTGGCCTAATACGTCAAAGGTCTTGTTTAAATTTGGAAGTGGATAGAAGTCCCGTTTCGTAACTGCATTCAGGTTTCGGTAGTCGAAGCATACTCGGATTTTTGTTTCTCCGTTTTCACTCTTCTTCGGTACCATCACGACCGGCGCTGACCATGGTGATTGCGAATACGAAATCACTTCATCTTCCAGCATCTGGTTTATGTTTTCTCGCAGGATTTCTCGTTGAGCGTGTGGTACACGATATGGCGCTTTTGCAATTGGGTGCACATCGTCCGTAATGATGCGATGTTGAACACCTTTGGCTACTGCAAACTTATCCCCTTCTGCATAAAATATATCGCGATATTCGTCCAACAATCTTAATAATTTACTCCGTACTTCTGGCTCTAAATGCTTCGTGTCAATTTCATCACCTATTGACTTAACAACTTGTGTATGGAATGTCGTCAGGTCCCCCTTCTTCATATTCACCGGTGTTGAAGGTCGGGCCTCGGATTCGTCCATATGATCCTCCGCGTATCCTACAGTGGTCTTCGCTTTTACTACTAACGTCTTATTGGTGACGTTTATTAGCTGCACTACAACTTCTTTCTTCATTGAAACTTGGGCTAGCACTCTAGCTGCCATTACTCCGTGGGTTAAAATCTCTGTCGGCTCGATCAATACTGTTTTTCCGGGTTCGAGACGTTTATGAGTGCCCGTGCACACGCACTCAGACTTTGCAGGAATCTCCAAATCTTCGACGATCAGGACAGGAAGTCGGCCAACCTCCATACCTAAGTTGCACTCCAACCGTGGCCGCGGTGGATGCAACGAAGATTTTTCGTTTTCTGCTCGGTCCTCCAACGAGTTTGCCCATGAAACAGTCTTCTCATCAACTTTGATTCTTCCTACGTTAGTTTCTACTTCATCCTCCAGTTTCTTTAAATTAAGCTTCTCCCTTGTATTTTCTACGATTATTTTCTTCTTACTTCGTTTGGTGGCTGTGGTCGACAAGGTATCGCATGCTGCAAGAGTTGCATCCACTCTTCGTCCTCCTTGAGAGCGGGGCTTACTATTCTCTTGATCAGTTTGGATTTTATTCTCGTCTGAAAGTTCGTAGATCACAACATCCACGTCCGTAGAACTGAACACCGTCTCTATTAGCTTTCTCACTTTTGACCATTTTAGCCGATCTAAACCGCTACCTAGTCGTGGTATGGCGAGCTTAGATATCTTCATCCTCTTCATATGATTCTTCAGCGCTACTAGGGATCTTCTCAGGGTCTCCAGTGTCGGTTTCTCGTGACTTCTCCGCTTTGTGACTAAGTAATAAATATGTTCTTCGCCAATCTTCAAGTACGCAAGTTCTCCCACTTGCGCGCGTTGTGCCCTGAGGTCCGGAATAGATGCGTATCTTCTCCGAAATTCCACTGCGATCCCTCTTCCCATATTGAAATCTTGCGCAACGCAATGCGCAAGTGCATATTCGACAGGTGCCGTAAATAAGTCACCCTTAACTTCTCGTATCTTCGACAGTATTGGTTTCTTGCGTTCAGTTTCTTGTCCCTTGGTGAGTATTAATAACTCTCGTGATGCTCCAGGTGCCTCTTCTTCTTTCAGTAATGGAATGCTGATTCCCGCCATTTCCAATGTATTGGCTTCGTAATCGATAATGGCCTCTGCAGATTTCAAAAAATCTCTTCCGAGTAGACCGTCGGCTCGAATGGGCAGTTCTTGACAAACCACCAGTTCAAGAGGTATCTTCCGATCCATGATCTGTAGAGTTAGTCCAGTCGTTCCCTCGGATTCGACGGCATGTCCCGTTATGCCGGCTAGCGACATTCTACGTCCGGGATTTACCTCGTGATTGCCAATACTTCTTCGTTTGACAATCGAGACGACTGACCCAGTATCAATTATCAGTGTCAGAACTCTTCTTCCAAATTTTGCGGTTATAATGTTCGGCACATCTTGAATTTCAGCATTCCATACTTGGGGTATGGTTAATTTCGGCGTCTTGGTGAACCCTGGCCCTCGGATCGGAGCACATCTGGGGCGGGTTGGAAGTTTAAATGTGTTGGTCGTCGGTTCATATGCTGCTGATTGATAGTGCTTCTTCTGACTTCGCTCTGGCGTTCTCCCATCGGCAGTTGCTGTCTCCTGCATTGGGCTTCTCGGTGGCCTGGTGTTAGGCATCTCCGGCAAGTCAATGAACTCCTGCATTGGGCAGCGAAGTGCCCTATCCCCAAACAGTTGTAGCATCGGTGGTTATCTTCTGTTCTTCGGTTCCGTGGTGCAACGGGTTGACGGTTAGCTGGCCGTCCATCCATTCGGCGATAATCCGGCCTCGCATTGCTTTGGTGCGTAGGTCGGTAAGTAGCTCTTCCCGGCTCCTCTTCAATCCGCAGGACGTCCATTCGCCTGGTATTTCCCATAAGCGATAAGTGTAACTCTTCTCGCTCCGCCAGCAGTATCGCTTTTTCAAAGGTTAGGTTGGTCTCCAGCATCATAAGAGTACCCACACCTCTCATGATTTCTTTCTTGAGTCCCAGTTGTAGCTGATTTAAGAGCAGGTCCCTTTGCTTCTTTTTCAATCCTTCAATTTCCGCTGCCGACGCCGTTCTCAAATCCTCTTCCAGCACCTTTTGTCCTAGTAACTTCAGCCGTGTCACATACTGGCTCACTGTCTCGTTGTGTCGCTGCCAGGCTTGGTTTAATTTGAATTGCGCTGCTCCCGGTATCTGTGTCTCCGCAAATTTATTTAGTAACGCGCGTTTTAATTCGTTGTAACCGATCCGATCGAATTTCAGCTCCGGTTCCGATTGAAAAAATTGGTAGGCTTCTCCTACCAACCTACATTTTACTACAGCCGCGAGTTGTGTTTCGCTAATGTCCTCCAACGACGCTCTCAATTCGACTCTTTCAAAATACTCCGCTGCGTTCTCCTTACCTGAGAACGTGTCTAGACTACTTGCGAACGCACCCAAATTTACCGTATTTACGGTGACAAACCTGTTTTCTTGTTGATTGGTAGCAAAAGACATGCTACCAGCGCCCGTTGCCATCGTCGTTGCTGTCGCTGCGGTCGGTGTAACGACCGGGGGAGTGGACGTCGTTGTCGCCGTGTTGGTGGTTGCCATCGTTGTTATGGGGTATTCACGGGGTTGGGGGTAATTTATTGAAATTTTGCTACCGCGAAACTACTTATATACGGGGGAAGGAGGGCTATTTAAGGAACCCGATTTAAAAGAAAAATTCAATTACCGTTATACTTGATTAAAATGATTGTTTACGTTATAATTCCAAAAATTTCAACAAATTATCAAATTTACTTAACAATTTCTATTTGAACCTCATTTTAAAACACAAATCTACTATTAATAAATGAATTTATTTTAATTTATTGAAATATTAATAATGCAATAATAGAGAAAAAAAAATGAAAACATGAAAAAAAAAATTTCTACCAAGTTATGATTTTACTTTTTCAAAACAACATGAATAATGCAAAAATTAAAATTATATTAATTTTTTCCAACGACAGTATTTTATTCACGCCAGTTATAAGATATTATAAAGTAATATGACTGATAAGAACCGGATAAATTATATAACGGGTGTTCGGCAACATAGGTAGGTGTCAACAACATCAAATTTTCAGCATACATATGATTTACAAAATTTTAAAGAAATAGAAAAAAAAAATAGAAAAAGAAATAGAAAAAGAAAAAAAATGTATATTTCCTACCCTCACCGCACCATCCAGCTACCATTTCGTGTCGTCAAACGTGACGTCACATGTACGTTTCACTACCGCCATTTTATCAATTCTTAATAATTTACAACATAAAATAAAATGTATTTAAACAACTTAATTCCCAATTAACCCAAAACAAATTTTTCAACAATTCAACATTTATTCGTACTCTCATACTGAAATCACCCGGTAAATTTTGATGAGTATGTTATATGCAGATTAATCATAGCATCATATTTCATTTCATTTCTAATTTTCTAACGGTTTATATTTATTCGATCCACAATTCACAAGAAATTTATTTTTTTATTTAATGCTTCCCCAACAAAAAAAAAGACTACACTTAATGAACACTTTTAGTAACATCCCAAAATTTTGACTACACATTTTAGTAAAATTAATCCCATCACTTTTAGTAAAATTAATCCCAACCGCTTGACACCATTTGTCGCGAGCCCCCGCTACTAGGGGCTAAAATTAACCGATTTGGCGTGACCGAAGCCGCGCCAAAAAGGGGTAGCGTGCCACCACCACGTTTAGGAGGGTCGTGGGCCCTTGCTGTAATGGCTGGTGAGGGTCTACATTAATGAAAGTGCAACGATTTCTTGTAAAATAAACTATAATTACGAAAAAAATGCTCTTGATATAAAGCAAAGAAACGAAAAATCTACATGTTACTCGCCAGCTTGCGAGGACTTACCTTTGCCCGTAGAACTTGCTGCGCCACAGACAGCTGGATTCCCGCACACTCTTTTATTGACCGCGGTCTTACGAAAAGAAACACATAATTTAGAATCGTTACCCCGAAACAATAATTTGGAAAAACTCTAACTAACAATATTTAGTAATTTATGCCCGATTGGACACCTCCGTCCGCTTCGAACTTTCCCGCGTGTCTCCCTGTTCAAAAAAAGTCACCACCACGTAGAACCGACATAGCGTCCCACACGCGCTGCCGATTCACGTCCTGTTGTCTGTTTCTGTGGACGCAGCGAATTCCTTCAGGTGTGCTATCAGTCTATTTTAAACCAGTGGTGCTTCACTGCACCAGCGGTTCACAACACCTGGAATGCCTATTGGCACCTATATTTGAAATGCCTATCGGCTTCTATATCTGAAATGCCTATCAGCACCTATGTTTAAAATGATAATCGGCAACTATATCTGAAATGCCTATCGGCACCTATATCTGAAATGCCTATCGGCACCTATTTTTGAAATGTCTTTCGGAAACTACATCTGAAATGCCTATCTGCTCCTATATTTGAAATGCCTATCGGCAACCATATCTGAAATGCCTATCGACCCCTATATTTGAAATACCTATCGGCTTCTATATCTGAAATGCCTATCGGCACCTATTTTTAAAATGCCAATCGGCAACTATATCTGAAGTGCCTATCGGCACCTATATCTAAAATGCCTATCGGCACCTATTTTTGAAATGCCTATCAGAAACTACATCTGAAATGCCTATCGGCACCTATATTTAAAATGCCTATCGGCTTCTATATCTGAAATGCCTATCGACACCTATTTTTAAAATGCCAATTGGCAACTATATCTGAAATGCCTATCGGCACCTATATCTGAAATGCCAATCGGTACCTATTTTTGAAATGCACATCGGAAACTACATCTGAAATGCCTATCAGCACATATATTTGAAATGCCTATCGTCAACCATATCTGGAATGCCTATCGGCACCTATATTTGAAATGCCTATCGGCTTCTATATCTGAAATGCCTATCGGCACCTATGTTAAAAATGATAATCAGCAACTATATCTGAAATGCCTATCGGCACCTATATCTGAAATGCCTATCGGCACCTATTTTTGAAATGTCTTTCGGAAACTACATCTGAAATGCCTATCTGCTCCTATATTTGAAATGGCTATCGGCAACCATATCTGAAATGCCTATCGACCCCTATATTTGAAATACCTATCGGCTTCTATATCTGAAATGCCTATCGGCACCTGTTTTTAAAATGCCAATCAGCAACTATATCTGAAATGCCTATCGGCACCTATATCTGAAATGCCTATCGGCATCAATTTTTGAAATGCCTATCGGAAACAACATCTTAAATGCCTATCAGCACCTATATTTGAAATGCCTATCGGCAACCATATCTGGAATGCCTATCAGCACCTATATTTGAAATGATTATCGGCTTCTATATCTGAAATGCCTATCGGCACCTATTTTCAAAATGCCAATTGGCAACTATATCTGAAATGCCTATCGGCACCTATATCTGAAATACCTATCGGCACCTATATCTGAAATGCCTATCGGCACCTATTTTTGAAATGCCTATCGGAAACTACATCTGAAATGCCTATCAGCACCTATATTTGAAATGCCTATCGGCAACCATATCTGGAATGCCTATTGGCACCTATATTTGAAATGCCTATCGGCTTCTATATCTAAAATGCATATCGGCACCTATTTTTAAAATGCCAATCGGCAACTATATATGAAATGCCTATCGGCACCTATATCTGAAATGCCTATCGGCACCTATTTTTGAAATGCCTATCGGAAACTACATCTGAAATGCCTATCAGCACCTATATTTGAAATGCCTATCGGCAACCATATCTGGAATGCCTATCGGCACCTATATTTGAAATGCCTATCGGCTTCTATATCTGAAATGCCTATCGACACCTATTTTTAAAATGCCAATTGGCAACTATATCTGAAATTCCTATCGGCATCTATATCTGAAATGCCTATCGGTACCTATTTTTGAAATGCCTATCTGCTCCTATATTTGAAATGCCTATCG
Organism: Venustoraphidia nigricollis; assembly: GCA_034508555.1. Lineage (NCBI taxonomy): Eukaryota > Metazoa > Arthropoda > Insecta > Raphidioptera > Raphidiidae > Venustoraphidia > Venustoraphidia nigricollis. Next base: position 222,156 of record JAVRKA010000212.1, on the reverse strand, counting down.
GTAAACATATCTGAAATGTCTATCGACCCCTATATTTGAAATACCTATCGGCTTCTATAATTGAAATGCCTATCAGCACCTATATTTAAAATGCCTATCGGCAACCACATCAGAAATGCCTATCGGCACCTATATCTGAAATGCCTTTCGGCATTTATATCTGAAATGCCTATCGACACCTATATTTAAAATGCCTATCGGCACCTATATTTTGAATGCCTATCGGCAACTATATCTGATATGCCTATCGGCAACTATATCTGATATGCCTATCGGCACCTATATATGAAATGCCTATCGGCACCTATTTTTGAAATGCCTATCGGAACCTACATCTGATATGCCTATCGGCACCTATTTTTAAAATGCGAATCGGCGTCTATATCTGAAATGCCTATCGGCACCTATTTTTAAAATGCCAATCAGCAACTATATCTGAAATGCCAATCGGCAACTATATCTGAAATGCCTATCGGCACCTATATCTAAAATGCCTATCGGCATCAATTTTTGAAATTCCATCGGAAACTACATCTAAAATGCCTATCAGCACCTATATTTGAAATGCCTATCGGCAACCATATCTGGAATGCCTATCGGCACCTATATTTGGAATGCCTATCGGCTTCTATATCTGAAATGCCTATCGGCACCTATTTTTAAAATGCCAATTGGCAACTATATCTGAAATGCCTATCGGCACCTATATCTGAAATGCCTATCGGCACCTATTTTTGAAATGCCTATCGGAAACTACATCTGAAATGCCTATCAGCACCTATATTTGAAATGCCTATCGTCAACCATATCTGAAATGCCTATCGACAACTATATTTGAAATACCTATCGGCTTCTATATCTGAAATGCCTATCGGCACCTATTTTTAAAATGCCAATCGGTAACCATATCTGAAATGCCTATCGGCACCTATATCTGAAATGCCTATCGGCAACAATTTTTGAAATGCCTATCGGAAAATACATCTGGAATGCCTATCAGCACCTATATTTGAAATGCCTATCGGCAACCATATCTGGAATGCCTATCGGCACCTATATTTGAAATGCCTATCGGCTTCTATATCTGAAATGCCTATCGACACCTATTTTTAAAATGCCAATCGGCAACTATATCTGAAATGCCTATCGGCACCTATATCTGAAATGCCTATCGGCACCTATTTTTGAAATGCCTATCGGAAACTACATCTGAAATGCCTCTCAGCGCATATATTTGAAATGCCTATCGGCAACCATATCTGAAATGCCTATCGACACCTATATTTGAAATACCTATCGGCTTCTATATCTGAAATGCCTATCAACACCTATTTTTAAAATGCCAATCGGCAACTATATCTGAAATGCCTATCGGCACCTATATCTGAAATGCCTATCGGCACCAATTTTTGAAATGCCTATCGGAAACTACATCTTAAATGCCTATCAGCACCTATATTTGAAATGCCTATCGGAAACCATATCTGGAATGCTTATCGGCACCTATATTTGAAATGCCTATCGGCTTCTATATCTGAAATGCCTATCGGCACCTATTTTGAAAATGGCTATCGGCAACTATATCTGAAATGCCTATCGGCACCTATATCTGAAATGCCTATCGGCACCTATTTTTGAAATGCCTATCGGAAACTACATCTGAAATGCCTATCAGCACCTATATTTGAAATGCCTATCGGCAACCATATCTGGAATGCTTATCGGCACCTATATTTGAAATGCTTATCGGCTTCTAAATCTGAAACGCCTATCGGCACCTATTTTTAAAATGCCTATCGGCACCTATTTTTAAAATTCCTATCGGAAACTACATCTGAAATGCCTATCAGCACCTATATTTGTAATGCCTATCGGCAACCATATCTGGAATGCCTATCGGCACCTATATTTGAAATGCCTATCGGCTTCTATATCTTAAATTGCCTAGCGGCACCTATTTTTAAAGTGCCAATCGGCAACTATATCTGAAGTGCCTATCGGCACCTATATCTAAAATGCCTATCGGCACCTATTTTTGAAATGCCTATCAAAAACTACATCTGAAATGCCTATCAGCACCTATATTTGAAATGCCTATCGGCAACCACATCAGAAATGCCTATCGGCACCTATATCTGAAATGCCTTTCGGCATATATATCTGAAATGCCTATCGACACCTATATTTGAAATTCCTATCGGCACCTATATTTTAAATGCCTATCCGCAAATATATCTGATATGCCTATCGGAACCTATATCTGAAATGCCTATCGGCACCTATTTTTGAAATGCCTATCGGAAACTACATTTAAAATGCCTATCGGCACCTATTTTTAAAATGCCAATCGGCAACTATATCTGAAATGCCTATCGGCACCTATATCTGAAATGCCAATCGGCACCAATTTTTGAAATGCCTATCGGAAACTACATCTGAAATGCCTATCAGCACCTATATTTGAAATGCCTATCGGCAACTATATCTGAAATGCCTATCGACACCTATATTTGAAATACCTGTCGGCTTCTATATCTGAAATGCCTATCGGCACCTATATTTAAAATGCCAATCGGCAACTATATCTGAAATGCCTATCGGCACCTATATCTAAAATGCCAATCGGCACCAATTTTTGAAATGCCTATCGGAAACTACAACTGAAATGCCTATCAGCACCTATATTTGAAATGCCTATCGGCAACCATATCTGGAAAGCCTATCGACACCTATATTTGAAATGCCTATCAGCACTTATATTTGAAATGCCTATCGGCAACCATATCTTGAATGCCTATTGGCACCTATATTTGAAATGCCTATCGGCTTCTATATCTGAAATGACTATCGGCACCTATTTTTAAAATGCCAATCGGCACCTATATCTGAAATGCCTATCGGCAACTATTTTTGAAATGCCTATCGGAAACTACATCTGAAATGCCTATCAGCACCTATATTTGAAATGCCTATCGGCAACCATATCTGGAATGCCTATTGGCACCTATATTTGAAATGCCTATCGGCTTCTATATCTGAAATGCCTATCGGCACCTATTTTTAAAATGCCAATCGGCAACTATATCTGAAATGCCTATCGGCACCTATATCTGAAATGCCTATCGGCACCAATTTTTGAAATGCCTATCGGAAAATACATCTGGAATGCCTATCAGCACCTATATTTGAAATGCCTATCGGCAACCATATTTGGAATGCCTATCGGCACCTATATTTGAAATGCCTATCGGCTTCTATATCTGAAATGCCTATCGCACCTATCTTTAAAATGCCAATCGGCAACTATATCTGAAATGCCTAACGGCACCTATATCTGAAATGCCTATCGGCACCTATTTTTGAAATGCCTATCGGAAACTACATCCGAAATGCCGATCAGCACCTATATTTGAAATGCCTATCGGCAACCATATCTGAAATGCCTATCGACACCCATATTTGAAATAGCTATCGGCTTCTATATCTGAAATGCCTATCAACACCTATTTTTAAAATGCTAAACGGCAACTATATTTGAAATGCCTATCGGCACCTATATCTGAAATGCCTATCGGCACCTATTTTTGAAATGCCTATCGGAAACTACATCTGAAATGCCTATCAGCACCTATATTTGAAATGCCTATCGGCTTCTATATCTGAAATGCCTATCGGTACCTATTTTTAAAATGCCAATCGGCAACTATATCTGAAAAGCCTATCGGCACCTATATCTGAAATGCCTATCGGCACTTATTTTTAAAATGCCTATCGGAAACTACAACTGAAATGCCTATCAACACCTATATTTGAAATGCCTATCGGCAACCATATTTGGAATGCCTATCGGCACCTATATTTGAAATGCCTATCGGCTTCTATATCTGAAATGCCTAGCGGCACCTGTTTTTAAAATGCCAATCGGCAACTATATCTGAAATGCCTATCGGCACCTATTTTTGAAATGTCTATCGAAAACTACATCTGAAATGCCTATCAGCACCTATATTTGAAATGCCTATCGGCAACCACATCAGAAATGCCTATCGGCACCTATATCTGAAATGCCTTCCGGCATTTTTATCTGAAATGCCTATCGACACCTATATTTGAAATGCCTATCAGCACTTATAATATGAAATGCCTATCGGCAACCATATCTTGAATGCCTATCGGCACCTATATTTAAAATGCCTATCGGCTTCTATATCTGAAATGCCTATCGGCACCTATTTTTAAAATTACAATCGGCAACTATATCTGGAATGCCTATCGGCACCTATATCTGAAATGCCTATCGGCACCTATTTTTGAAATGTCTTTCGGAAACTACATCTGAAATGCCTATCTGCTCCTATATTTGAAATTCCTATCGGCAACCATATCTGAAATGCCTATCGACACCTATATTTGAAATACCTATCGGCTTCGATATCTGAATTGCCTATCGGCACCTGTTTTTAAAATGCCAATCGGCAACTATATCTGAAATGCCTATCGACACCTATATTTGAAATGCCTATCAGCACTTATATTTGAAATGCCTATCGGCAACCATATCTTGAATGCCTATCGGCACCTATATTTAAAATGCCTATAGGCTTCTATATCTGAAATGCCTATCGGCACCTATTTTTAAAATGCCAATCGGCAACTATATCTGAAATGCCCATCGGCACCTATATCTGAAATGCCTATCGGCACCTATTTTTGAAATGCTTATCAGAAACTACATCTGAAATGCCTATCGGCACCTATATTTGAAATGCCTATCGGCAACCATATCTGAAATGCCTATCGACACCTATATTTGAAATACCTATCGGCTTCTATATCTGAAATGCCTATCGGCACCTATTTTTAAAATGCCAATCGGCAACTACAGATCTGAAATGCCTATCGGCACCTATATCTGAAATTCCAATCGGCACCAATTTTTGAAATGCCTATCGGAAACTACATCTGAAATGCCTATCAGCACCTATATTTGAAATACCTATCGGCAACCATATCTGAAATGCCTATCGACACCTATATTTGAAATACCTATCGGCTTCTATATCTGAAATGCCTATCAACACCTATTTTTAAAATGCCAATCGGCACCTATATCTGAAATGCCTATCGGCACCTATATCTGAAATGCCTATCGGCACCTATATCTGAAATGCCTATCGGCACCAATTTTTGAAATGCCTATCGGAAACTACATCTGAAATACCTATCAGCACCTATATTTGAAATGCCTATCGGAAACCATATCTGGAATGCTTATCGGCACCTATATTTGAAATGCCTATCGGCTTCTATATCTGAAATGCCTATCGGCACCTATTTTGAAAATGGCTATCGGCAACTATATCTGAAATGCCTATCGGCACCTATATCTGAAATGCCTATCGACACCTATATTTGAAATACCTATCGGCTTCTATATCTGAAATGCCTATCAACACCTATTTTTAAAATGCCAATCGGCAACTATATCTGAAATGCCTATCGGCACCTACATCTGAAATGCCTATCAGCACCTATATTTGAAATGCCTATCGGAAAATACATCTGGAATGCCTATCAGCACCTATATTTGAAATGCCTATCGGCAACCACATCAGAAATGCCTATCGGCACCTATATCTGAAATGCCTTTCGGCATTTATATCTGAAATGCCTATCGACACCTATATTTGAAATTCCTATCGGCACCTATATTTTAAATGCCTATCCGCAAATATATCTGATATGCCTATCGGCACCTATATCTGAAATGCCTATCGGCACCTATTTTTGAAATGCCTATCGGAAACTACATTTAAAATGCCTATCGGCACCTATTTTTAAAATGCCAATCGGCAACTATATCTGAAATGCCTATCGGCACCTATATCTGAAATACCTATCGGCACCTATTTTTGAAATGCCTATCGGAAACTACATCTGAAATGCCTATCAGCACCTATATTTGAAATGCCTATCGGCAACCATATCTGAAATGCCTATCGACACCTATATTTGAAATACCTATCGGCTTCTATATCTTAAAATGCCTAGCGGCACCTATTTTTAAAATGCCTATCGGAAACTACATCTGAAATGCCTATCAGCACCTATATTTGAAATGCCTACCGGCAACCATATCTGGAATGCCTATCGGCACCTATATTTGAAATGCCTATCGGCTTCTATATCTTAAAATGCCTAGCGGCACCTATTTTTAAAGTGCCAATCGGCAACTATATCTGAAGTGCCTATCGGCACCTATATCTAAAATGCCTATCGGCACCTATTTTTGAAATGCCTATCAAAAACTACATCTGAAATGCCTATCAGCACCTATATTTGAAATGCCTATCGGCAACCACATCAGAAATGCCTATCGGCACCTATATCTGAAATGCCTTTCGGCATTTATATCTGAAATGCCTATCGACACCTATATTTGAAATTCCTATCGGCACCTATATTTTAAATGCCTATCCGCAAATATATCTGATATGCCTATCGGCACCTATATCTGAAATGCCTATCGGCACCTATTTTTGAAATGCCTATCGGAAACTACATTTAAAATGCCTATCGGCACCTATTTTTAAAATGCCAATCGGCAACTATATCTGAAATGCCTATCGGCACCTATATCTGAAATACCTATCGGCACCTATTTTTGAAATGCCTATCGGAAACTACATCTGAAATGCCTATCAGCACCTATATTTGAAATGCCTATCGGCAACCATATCTGAAATGCCTATCGACACATATATTTGAAATACCTATCGGCTTCTATATCTGAAATGCCTATCGGCACCTATATCTAAAATGCCTATCGGCACCTATATCTAAAATGCCAATCGGCACCAATTTTTGAAATGCCTATCGGAAACTACATCTGAAATGCCTTTCAGCACCTATATTTAAAATGCCTATCGGCAACTATATCTGAAATGCCTATCGACACTTATATTTGAAATACCTGTCGGCTTCTATATCTGAAATGCCTGTCGGCACCTATATTTAAAATGCCAATCGGCAACTATATCTGAAATGCCTATCGGCACCTATATCTAAAATGCCAATCGGCACCAATTTTTGAAATGCCTATCGGAAACTACATCTGAAATGCCTATCAGCACCTATATTTGAAATGCCTATAGGCAACCATATCTGGAATGCCTATCAGCACCTATATTTGAAATGCCTTTCGGGATTTATATCTGAAATGCCTATCGACACCTATATTTGAAATGCCTATCAGCACTTATATTTGAAATGCCTATCGGCAACAATATCTTGAATGCCTATTGGCACCTATATTTGAAATGCCTATCGGCTTCTATATCTGAAATGACTATCGGCACCTATTTTTAAAATGCCAATCGGCACCTATATCTGAAATGCCTATCGGCACCTATTTTTGAAATGCCTATCGGAAACTACATCTGAAATGCCTATCAGCACCTATATTTGAAATGCCTATCGGCAACCATATCTGGAATGCCTATTGGCACCTATATTTGAAATGCCTATCGGCTTCTATATCTGAAATGCCTATCGGCACCTATTTTTAAAATGCCAATCGGCAACTATATCTGAAATGCCTATCGGCACCTATATCTGAAATGCCTATCGGCACCTATTTTTAAAATGCCTATCGGAAACTACATCTGAAATGCCTATCAGCACCTATATTTGAAATGCCTATCGTCAACCATATCTGAAATGCCTATCGACAACTATATTTGAAATACCTATCGGCTTCTATATCTGAAATGCCTATCGGCACCTATTTTTAAAATACCAATCGGTATCTATATCTGAAATGCCTATCGGCACCTATATCTGAAATGCCTATCGGCACCAATTTTTGAAATGCCTATCGGAAAATACATCTGGAATGCCTATCAGCACCTATATTTGAAATGCCTATCGGCAACCATATCTGGAATGCCTATCGGCACCTATATTTGAAATGCCTATCGGCTTCTATATCTTAAAATGCCTAGCGGCACCTATTTTTAAAGTGCCAATCGGCAACTATATCTGAAGTGCCTATCGGCACCTATATCTAAAATGCCTATCGGCACCTATTTTTGAAATGCCTATCAAAAACTACATCTGAAATGCCTATCAGCACCTATATTTGAAATGCCTATCGGCAACCACATCAGAAATGCCTATCGGCACCTATATCTGAAATGCCTTTCGGCATTTATATCTGAAATGCCTATCGACACCTATATTTGAAATTCCTATCGGCACCTATATTTTAAATGCCTATCCGCAAATATATCTGATATGCCTATCGGCACCTATATCTGAAATGCCTATCGGCACCTATTTTTGTAATGCCTATCGGAAACTACATTTAAAATGCCTATCGGCACCTATTTTTAAAATGCCAATCGGCAACTATATCTGAAATGCCTATCGGCACCTATATCTGAAATACCTATCGGCACCTATTTTTGAAATGCCTATCGGAAACTACATCTAAAATGCCTATCAGCACCTATATTTGAAATGCCTATCGGCAACCATATCTGAAATGCCTATCGACACCTATATTTGAAATACCTATCGGCTTCTATATCTGAAATGCCTATCGGCACCTATTTTTAAAATGCCAATCGGCAACTATATCTGAAATGCCTATCGGCACCTATATCTGAAATGCCAATCGGCACCAATTTTTGAAATGCCTATCGGAAACTACATCTGAAATGCCTATCAGCACCTATATTTAAAATGCCTATCGGCAACTATATCTGAAATGCCTATCGACACTTATATTTGAAATACCTGTCGGCTTCTATATCTGAAATGCCTATCGGCACCTATATTTAAAATGCCAATCGGCAACTATATCTGAAATGCCTATCGGCACCTATATCTAAAATGCCAATCGGCACCAATTTTTGAAATGCCTATCGGAAACTACATCTGAAATGCCTATCAGCACCTATATTTGAAATGCCTATAGGCAACCATATCTGGAATGCCTATCAGCACCTATATTTGAAATGCCTTTCGGGATTTATATCTGAAATGCCTATCGACACCTATATTTGAAATGCCTATCAGCACTTATATTTGAAATGCCTATCGGCAACCATATCTTGAATGCCTATTGGCACCTATATTTGAAATGCCTATCGGCTTCTATATCTGAAATGACTATCGGCACCTATTTTTAAAATGCCAATCGGCACCTATATCTGAAATGCCTATCGGCACCTATTTCTGAAATGCCTATCGGAAACTACAACTGAAATGCCTATCAGCACCTATATTTGAAATGCCTATCGGCAACCATATTTGGAATGCCTATCGGCACCTATATTTGAAATATCTATCGGCTTCTATATCTGAAATGCCTAGCGGCACCTATTTTTAAAGTGCCAATCGGCAACTATATCTGAAGTGCCTATCGGCACCTATATCTAAAATGCCTATCGGCACCTATTTTTGAAATGCCTATCGAAAACTACATCTGAAATGCCTATCAGCACCTATATTTAAAATGCCTATCGGCAACCACATCAAAATGCCTATTGGCACCTATATCTGAAATGCCTTTCGGCATTTATATCTGAAATGCCTATCGACACCTATATTTGAAATGCCTATCGGCACCTATATTTTAAATGCCTATCGGCAACTATATCTGATATGCCTATCGGCAACTATATCTGATATGCCTATCGGCACCTATATCTGAAATGCCTATCGGCACCTATTTTTGAAATGCCTATCGGCACCTATTTTTGAAATGCCTATCGGAACCTACATCTAAAATGCCTATCGGCACCTATTTTTAAAATGCTAATCGGCAACTATATCTGAAATGCCTATCGGCACCTATATCTGAAATGCCTATCGGCACCTATTTTTGAAATGCCTATCAGAAACTACATCTGAAATGCCTATCGGCACCTATATTTGAAATGCCTATCGGCAACCATATCTGAAATGCCTATCGACACCTATATTTGAAATACCTATCGGCTTCTATATCTGAAATGCCTATCGGCACCTATTTTTAAAATGCCAATCGGCAACTATATCTGAAATGCCTATCGGCACCTATATCTGAAATTCCAATCGACAGCAATTTTTGAAATGCCTATCGGAAACTACATCTGAAATGCCTATCAGCACCTATATTTGAAATGCCTATCGGCAACCATATCTGAAATGCCTATCGACACCTATATTTGAAATACCTATCGGCTTCTATATCTGAAATGCCTATCGGCACCTATTTTTAAAATGCCAATCGGCAACTATATCTGAAATGCCTATCGGCACCTATATCTGAAATTCCAATCGACAGCAATTTTTGAAATGCCTATCGGAAACTACATCTGAAATGCCTATCAGCACCTATATTTGAAATGCCTATCGGCAACCATATCTGAAATGCCTATCGACACCTATATTTGAAATACCTATCGGCTTCTATATCTGAAATGCCTATCGGCACCTATTTTTAAAATCCCAATCGGCAACTATATCTGAAATGCCAATCGGCAACTATATCTGAAATGCCTATCGGCACCTATATCTAAAATGCCAATCGGCACCAATTTTTGAAATGCCTATCGGAAACTACATCTGGAATGCCTATCAGCACCTATATTTGAAATGCCTATCGGCAACCATATCTGAAATGCCTATCGACACCTATATTTGAAATACCTATCGGCTTCTATATCTGAAATGCCTATCGGCACCTATTTTTAAAATCCCAATCGGCAACTATATCTGAAATGCCAATCGGCAACTATATCTGAAATGCCTATCGACACCTATTTTTAAAATGCCAATTGGCAACTATATCTGAAATGCCTATCGGCATCTATATCTGAAATGCCTATCGGTACCTATTTTTGAAATGCCTATCTGCTCCTATATTTGAAATGCCTATCGGCAACCATATCTGAAATGCCTATCGACCCCTATATTTGAAATACCTATCGGCTTCTATATCTGAAATGCCTATCAGCACCTGTTTTTAAAATGCCAATCGGCAACTATATCTGAAGTGCCTATCGGCACCTATATCTGAAATGCCTATCGGCATCAATTTTTGAAATTCCATCGGAAACTACATCTAAAATGCCTATCAGCACCTATATTTGAAATGCCTATCGGCAACCATATCTGGAATGCCTATCGGCACCTATATTTGAAATGCCTATCGGCACCTATTTTTAAAATGCCAATTGGCAACTATATCTGAAATGCCTATCGGCACCTATTTTTGAAATGCCTATCGGAAACTACATCTGAAATGCCTATCAGCGCCTATATTTGAAATGCCTATCGGCAACCATACCTGGAATGCCTATTGGCACCTATATTTGAAATGCCTATCGGCTTCTATATCTGAAATGCCTATCAGCACCTATGTTTAAAATGATAATCGGCAACTATATCTGAAATGCCTATCGGCACCTATATCTGAAATGCCTATCGGCACCTATTTTTGAAATGTCTTTCGGAAACTACATCTGAAATGCCTATCTGCTCCTATATTTGAAATGCCTATCGGCAACCATATCTGAAATGCCTATCGACCCCTATATTTGAAATACCTATCGGCTTCTATATCTGAAATGCCTATCGGCACCTATTTTTAAAATGCCAATCGGCAACTATATCTGAAGTGCCTATCGGCACCTATATCTAAAATGCCTATCGGCACCTATTTTTGAAATGCCTATCAGAAACTACATCTGAAATGCCTATCGGCACCTATATTTAAAATGCCTATCGGCTTCTATATCTGAAATGCCTATCGACACCTATTTTTAAAATGCCAATTGGCAACTATATCTGAAATGCCTATCGGCACCTATATCTGAAATGCCAATCGGTACCTATTTTTGAAATGCACATCGGAAACTACATCTGAAATGCCTATCAGCACATATATTTGAAATGCCTATCGTCAACCATATCTGGAATGCCTATCGGCACCTATATTTGAAATGCCTATCGGCTTCTATATCTGAAATGCCTATCGGCACCTATGTTAAAAATGATAATCAGCAACTATATCTGAAATGCCTATCGGCACCTATATCTGAAATGCCTATCGGCACCTATTTTTGAAATGTCTTTCGGAAACTACATCTGAAATGCCTATCTGCTCCTATATTTGAAATGGCTATCGGCAACCATATCTGAAATGCCTATCGACCCCTATATTTGAAATACCTATCGGCTTCTATATCTGAAATGCCTATCGGCACCTGTTTTTAAAATGCCAATCAGCAACTATATCTGAAATGCCTATCGGCACCTATATCTGAAATGCCTATCGGCATCAATTTTTGAAATGCCTATCGGAAACAACATCTTAAATGCCTATCAGCACCTATATTTGAAATGCCTATCGGCAACCATATCTGGAATGCCTATCAGCACCTATATTTGAAATGATTATCGGCTTCTATATCTGAAATGCCTATCGGCACCTATTTTCAAAATGCCAATTGGCAACTATATCTGAAATGCCTATCGGCACCTATATCTGAAATACCTATCGGCACCTATATCTGAAATGCCTATCGGCACCTATTTTTGAAATGCCTATCGGAAACTACATCTGAAATGCCTATCAGCACCTATATTTGAAATGCCTATCGGCAACCATATCTGGAATGCCTATTGGCACCTATATTTGAAATGCCTATCGGCTTCTATATCTAAAATGCCTATCGGCACCTATTTTTAAAATGCCAATCGGCAACTATATATGAAATGCCTATCGGCACCTATATCTGAAATGCCTATCGGCACCTATTTTTGAAATGCCTATCGGAAACTACATCTGAAATGCCTATCAGCACCTATATTTGAAATGCCTATCGTCAGCCATATCTGAAATGCCTATCGACACCTATATTTGAAATACCTATCGGTTTCTATATCTGAAATGCCTATCAACACCTATTTTTAAAATGCCAATCGGCAACTATATCTGAAATGCCTATCGGCACCTATATCTGAAATGCCTATCGGCACCAATTTTTGAAATGCCTATCGGAAACTACATCTGAAATGCCTATCAGCACCTATATTTGAAATGCCTATCGGCAACCAGATCTAGAATGCTTATCGGCACCTATATTTGAAATGCCTATCGGCTTCTATATCTGAAATGCCTATCGGCACCTATTTTTAAAATGCCAATCGGTAACTATATCTGAAATGCCTATCGGCACCTATATCTGAAATTCCTATCAGCACCAATTTTTGAAATGCCTATCGGAAAATACATCTGGAATGCCTATCAGCACCTATATTTGAAATACCTATCGGCAAACATATCTGGAATGCCTATCGGCACCTATATTTGAAATGCCTATCGGCTTCTATATCTGAAATGCCTATCGACACCTATTTTTAAAATGCCAATCGTAAACTATATCTGAAATGCCTATCGGCACCTATATCTGAAATGCCTATCGGCACCTATTTTTGAAATGCCTGTCGGAAATTTACATCTAAAATGCCTATCAGCACTTATATTTGAAATGCCTATCGGCAACCATATCTGAAATGCCTATCGACACCTATATTTGAAATACCTATCGGCTTCTATATCTGAAATGCCTATCAACACCTATTTTTAAAATGCCAATCGGCAACTATATCTGAAATGCCTATCGGCACCTATATCTGAAATGCCTATCGGCATCAATTTTTGAAATGCCTATCGGAAACTACATCTGAAATGCCTATCAGCACATATATTTGAAATGCCTATCGGCAACCATATCTGGAATGCTTATCGGCACCTATATTTGAAATGCCTATCGGCACCTATATCTGAAATGCCTATCGGCACCTATATCTGAAATGCCTATCGGCACCTATTTTTGAAATGTCTTTCGGAAACTACATCTGAAATGCCTATCTGCTCCTATATTTGAAATGGCTATCGGCAACCATATCTGAAATGCCTATCGACCCCTATATTTGAAATACCTATCGGCTTCTATATCTGAAATGCCTATCGGCACCTGTTTTTAAAATGCCAATCAGCAACTATATCTGAAATGCCTATCGGCACCTATATCTGAAATGCCTATCGGCATCAATTTTTGAAATGCCTATCGGAAACAACATCTTAAATGCCTATCAGCACCTATATTTGAAATGCCTATCGGCAACCATATCTGGAATGCCTATCAGCACCTATATTTGAAATGATTATCGGCTTCTATATCTGAAATGCCTATCGGCACCTATTTTCAAAATGCCAATTGGCAACTATATCTGAAATGCCTATCGGCACCTATATCTGAAATACCTCTCGGCACCTATATCTGAAATGCCTATCGGCACCTATTTTTGAAATGCCTATCGGAAACTACATCTGAAATGCCTATCAGCACCTATATTTGAAATGCCTATCGGCAACCATATCTGGAATGCCTATTGGCACCTATATTTGAAATACCTATCGGCTTCTATATCTAAAATGCCTATCGGCACCTATTTTTAAAATGCCAATCGGCAACTATATATGAAATGCCTATCGGCACCTATATCTGAAATGCCTATCGGCACCTATTTTTGAAATGCCTATCGGAAACTACATCTGAAATGCCTATCAGCACCTATATTTGAAATGCCTATCGTCAGCCATATCTGAAATGCCTATCGACACCTATATTTGAAATACCTATCGGTTTCTATATCTGAAATGCCTATCAACACCTATTTTTAAAATGCCAATCGGCAACTATATCTGAAATGCCTATCGGCACCTATATCTGAAATGCCTATCGGCACCAATTTTTGAAATGCCTATCGGAAACTACATCTGAAATGCCTATCAGCACCTATATTTGAAATGCCTATCGGCAACCATATCTAGAATGCTTATCGGCACCTATATTTGAAATGCCTATCGGCTTCTATATCTGAAATGCCTATCGGCACCTATTTTTAAAATGCCAATCGGTAACTATATCTGAAATGCCTATCGGCACCTATATCTGAAATTCCTATCGGCACCAATTTTTTAAATGCCTATCGGAAAATACATCTGGAATGCCTATCAGCACCTATATTTGAAATGCCTATCGGCAACCATATCTGGAATGCCTATCGGCACCTATATTTGAAATGCCTATCGGCTTCTATATCTGAAATGCCTATCGACACCCATATTTGAAATACCTATCGGCTTCTATATCTGAAATGCCTATCAACACCTATTTTTAAAATGCCAATCGGCAACTATATCTGAAATGCCTATCGGCACCTATATCTGAAATGCCTATCGGCATCAATTTTTGAAATGCCTATCGGAAACTACATCTGAAATGCCTATCAGCACATATATTTGAAATGCCTATCGGCAACCATATCTGGAATGCTTATCGGCACCTATATTTGAAATGCCTATCGGCTTCTAATTCTGAAATGCCTATCGGCACCTATTTTTAAAATGCCAATCGGCAACTATATCTGAAATGCCTATCGGCATCTATATCTGAAATGCCTATCGGCACCTATTTTTGAAATGCCTATCGGAAACTACATCTGAAATGCCTATCAGTACCTATATTTGAAATGCCTATCGGCAACTATATCTGGAATGTCTATCGGCACCTATATTCGAAATGCCTATCGGCTTCTATATCTGAAATGCCTATCGGCACCTATTTTTAAAATGGCTATCGGCAACTATATCTGAAATGCCTATCGGCACCTATATCTGAAATGCCTATCGGCACCTATTTTTGAAATGCCTATCGGAAACTACATCTGAAATGCCTATCAGCACCTATATTTGAAATGCCTATCGGCAACCATATCTGGAATGCTTATCGGCACCTATATTTGAAATGCCTATCGGTTTCTATATCTGAAATGCCTATCGGCACCTATTTTTAAAATGCCTATCGGAAAATACATCTGAAATGCCTATCAGCACCTTTATTTGAAATGCCTATCGGCAACCATATCTGAAATGCCTATCGGCACCTATTTTTAAAATGGCTATCGGCAACTATATCTAAAATGCCTATCGGCACCTATATCTGATATGCCTATCGGCACCTATTTTTGAAATGCCTATCGGAAACTACATCTGATATGCCTATCAGCACCTATTTTTGAAATGCCTATCGGCAACCATATCTGGAATGCCTATCGAAACCTATATTTGAAATGCCTATCGGCTTCTAAATCTGAAATGCCTATCGGCACCTATTTTTAAAATGCCAATCAGCAACTATATCTGAAATGCCTATCGGCACCTATATCTGAAATGCCTATCGGCACCTATTTTTGAAATGCCTATCGGAAACTACAACTGAAATGCCTATCAGCACATATATTTGAAATGCCTATCGGCAACCATATTTGGAATGCCTGTCGGCACCTATATTTGAAATTTCTATCGGCTTCTATATCTGAAATGCCTAGCGGCACCTATTTTTAAAATGCCAATCGGCAACTATATCTGAAGTGCCTATCGGCACCTATATCTGAAATGCCTATCGGCACCAATTTTTGAAATGCCTATCGGAAACTACATCTGAAATGCCTATCAGCACCTATATTTGAAATGCCTATCGGCAACCAGATCTAGAATGCTTATCGGCACCTATATTTGAAATGCCTATCGGCTTCTATATCTGAAATGCCTATCGGCACCTATTTTTAAAATGCCAATCGGTAACTATATCTGAAATGCCTATCGGCACCTATATCTGAAATTCCTATCAGCACCAATTTTTGAAATGCCTATCGGAAAATACATCTGGAATGCCTATCAGCACCTATATTTGAAATACCTATCGGCAAACATATCTGGAATGCCTATCGGCACCTATATTTGAAATGCCTATCGGCTTCTATATCTGAAATGCCTATCGACACCTATTTTTAAAATGCCAATCGTAAACTATATCTGAAATGCCTATCGGCACCTATATCTGAAATGCCTATCGGCACCTATTTTTGAAATGCCTGTCGGAAATTTACATCTAAAATGCCTATCAGCACTTATATTTGAAATGCCTATCGTCAGCCATATCTGAAATGCCTATCGACACCTATATTTGAAATACCTATCGGTTTCTATATCTGAAATGCCTATCAACACCTATTTTTAAAATGCCAATCGGCAACTATATCTGAAATGCCTATCGGCACCTATATCTGAAATGCCTATCGGCACCAATTTTTGAAATGCCTATCGGAAACTACATCTGAAATGCCTATCAGCACCTATATTTGAAATGCCTATCGGCAACCATATCTAGAATGCTTATCGGCACCTATATTTGAAATGCCTATCGGCTTCTATATCTGAAATGCCTATCGGCACCTATTTTTAAAATGCCAATCGGTAACTATATCTGAAATGCCTATCGGCACCTATATCTGAAATTCCTATCGGCACCAATTTTTGAAATGCCTATCGGAAAATACATCTGGAATGCCTATCAGCACCTATATTTGAAATGCCTATCGGCAACCATATCTGGAATGCCTATCGGCACCTATATTTGAAATGCCTATCGGCTTCTATATCTGAAATGCCTATCGACACCTATTTTTAAAATGCCAATCGTAAACTATATCTGAAATGCCTATCGGCACCTATATCTGAAATGCCTATCGGCACCTATTTTTGAAATGCCTGTCGGAAATTTACATCTAAAATGCCTATCAGCACTTATATTTGAAATGCCTATCGGCAACCATATCTGAAATGCCTATCGACACCTATATTTGAAATACCTATCGGCTTCTATATCTGAAATGCCTATCAACACCTATTTTTAAAATGCCAATCGGCAACTATATCTGAAATGCCTATCGGCACCTATATCTGAAATGCCTATCGGCATCAATTTTTGAAATGCCTATCGGAAACTACATCTGAAATGCCTATCAGCACATATATTTGAAATGCCTATCGGCAACCATATCTGGAATGCTTATCGGCACCTATATTTGAAATGCCTATCGGCTTCTAATTCTGAAATGCCTATCGGCACCTATTTTTAAAATGCCAATCGGCAACTATATCTGAAATGCCTATCGGCATCTATATCTGAAATGCCTATCGGCACCTATTTTTGAAATGCCTATCGGAAACTACATCTGAAATGCCTATCAGTACCTATATTTGAAATGCCTATCGGCAACTATATCTGGAATGTCTATCGGCACCTATATTCGAAATGCCTATCGGCTTCTATATCTGAAATGCCTATCGGCACCTATTTTTAAAATGGCTATCGGCAACTATATCTGAAATGCCTATCGGCACCTATATCTGAAATGCCTATCGGCACCTATTTTTGAAATGCCTATCGGAAACTACATCTGAAATGCCTATCAGCACCTATATTTGAAATGCCTATCGGCAACCATATCTGGAATGCTTATCGGCACCTATATTTGAAATGCCTATCGGTTTCTATATCTGAAATGCCTATCGGCACCTATTTTTAAAATGCCTATCGGAAAATACATCTGAAATGCCTATCAGCACCTTTATTTGAAATGCCTATCGGCAACCATATCTGAAATGCCTATCGGCACCTATTTTTAAAATGGCTATCGGCAACTATATCTAAAATGCCTATCGGCACCTATATCTGATATGCCTATCGGCACCTATTTTTGAAATGCCTATCGGAAACTACATCTGATATGCCTATCAGCACCTATTTTTGAAATGCCTATCGGCAACCATATCTGGAATGCCTATCGAAACCTATATTTGAAATGCCTATCGGCTTCTAAATCTGAAATGCCTATCGGCACCTATTTTTAAAATGCCAATCAGCAACTATATCTGAAATGCCTATCGGCACCTATATCTGAAATGCCTATCGGCACCTATTTTTGAAATGCCTATCGGAAACTACAACTGAAATGCCTATCAGCACATATATTTGAAATGCCTATCGGCAACCATATTTGGAATGCCTGTCGGCACCTATATTTGAAATTTCTATCGGCTTCTATATCTGAAATGCCTAGCGGCACCTATTTTTAAAATGCCAATCGGCAACTATATCTGAAGTGCCTATCGGCACCTATATCTAAAATGCCTATCGGCACCTATTTTTGAAATGCCTATCGAAAACTACATCTGAAATGCCTATCAGCACCTATATTTAAAATGCCTATCGGCAACCACATCAGAAATGCCTATCGGCACCTATATCTGAAATGCCTTTCGGCATTTATATCTGAAATGCCTATCGACACCTATATTTGAAATGCCTATCGGCACCTATATTTTAAATGCCTATCGGCAACTATATCTGATATGCCTATCGGCAACTATATCTGATATGCCTATCGGCACATATATCTGAAATGCCTATCGGCACCTATTTTTGAAATGCCTATCGGCACCTATTTTTGAAATGTCTATCGGAACCTACATCTAAAATACCTATCGGCACCTATTTTTAAAATGCTAATCGGCAACTATATCTCAAATGCCTATCGGCACCTATATCTAAAATGCCTATCGGCACCTATTTTTGAAATGCCTATCAGAAACTACATCTGAAATGCCTATCGGCACCTATATTTGAAATGCCTATCGGCAACCATATCTGAAATGCCTATCGACACCTATATTTGAAATACCTATCGGCTTCTATATCTGAAATGCCTATCGGAACCTATTTTTAAAATGCCAATCGGCAACTATATCTGAAATGCCTATCGGCACCTATATCTGAAATTCCAATCAACAGCAATTTTTGAAATGCCTATCGGAAACTACATCTGAAATGCCTATCAGCACCTATATTTGAAATGCCTATCGGCAACCATATCTGAAATGCCTTTCGACACCTATATTTGAAAAACCTATCGGCTTCTATATCTGAAATGCCTATCGGCACCTATTTTTAAAATGCCAATCGGTAACTATATCTGAAGTGCCTATCGGCACCTATATCTGAAATGCCTGTCGGCACCAATTTTTGAAATGCCTATCGGAAACTACATCTGGAATGCCTATCAGCACCTATATTTGAAATGCCTATCGGCAACCATATCTGGAATGCCTATCGGCACCTATATTTGAAATGCCTATCGGCTTCTATATCTGAAATGCCTATCGAAACTTATTTTTAAAATGCCAATTGGCAACTATATCTGAAATGCCTATCGGCATCTATATCTGAAATGCCTATCGGTACCTATTTTTGAAATGCCTATCTGCTCCTATATTTGAAATGCCTATCGGCAACCATAACTGAAATGTCTATCGACCCCTATATTTGAAATACCTATCGGCTTCTATATCTGAAATGCCTATCGGCACCTGTTTTTAAAATGCCAATCGGCAACTATATCTGAAATGCCTATCAGCACCTATATCTGAAATGCCTATGGCATCAATTTTTGAAATTCCATCGGAAACTACATCTAAAATGCCTATCAGCACCTATATTTGAAATGCCTATCGGCAACCATATCTGGAATGCCAATCGGCACCTATATTTGAAATGCCTATCGGCTTCTATATCTGAAATGCCTATCGGCACCTATTTTTAAAATGCCAATTGGCAACTATATCTGAAATGCCTATCGGCACCTATATCTGAAATGCCTATCGGCACCTATTTTTGAAATGCCTATCGGAAACTACATCTGAAATGCCTATCAGCACCTATATTTGAAATGCCTATCGGCAACCATATCTGGAATGCCTATTGGCACCTATATTTGAAATGCCTATCGGCTTCTATATCTGAAATACCTATCGGCACCTATTATTAAAATGCCAATCGGCAACTATATCTGAAATGCCTATCGGCACCTATATCTGAAATGCCTATCGGCACCTATTTTTGAAATGCCTATCGGAAACTACATCTGAAATGCCTATCAGCACCTATATTTGAAATGCCTATCGTCAACCATATCTGAAATGCCTATCGACACCTATATTTGAAATACCTATCGGCTTCTATATCTGAAATGCCTATCGGCACCTATTTTTAAAATGCCAATCGGTAACTATATCTGAAATGCCTATCGGCACCTATATCTGAAATGCCAATCGGCACCAATTTTTGAAATGCCTATCGGAAAATACATCTGGAATGCCTATCAGCACCTATATTTGAAATGCCTATTGGCAACCATATCTGGAATGCCTATCGGCACCTATATTTGAAATGCCTATCGGCTTCTGTATCTGAAATGCCTATCGACACCTATTTTAAAAATGCCAATTGGCAACTATATCTGAAATGACTATCGGCACCTATACCTGAAATGCCAATCGGTACCTATTTTTGAAATGCACATCGGAAACTACATCTGAAATGCCTATCAGCACATATATTTGAAATGCCTATCGTCAACCATATCTGGAACGCCTATCGGTACCTATTTTTAAAATGCCTATCTGCTCCTATATTTGAAATGCCTATCGGCAACCATAACTGAAATGTCCATCGACCCCTATATTTGAAATACCTATCGGCTTCTATATCTGAAATGCCTATCGGCACCTGTTTTTAAAATGCCAATCGGCAACTATATCTGAAATGCCTATCAGCACCTATATCTGAAATGCCTATCGGCATCAATTTTTGAAATTCCATCGGAAACTACATCTAAAATGCCTATCAGCACCTATATTTGAAATGCCTATCGGCAACCATATCTGGAATGCCAATCGGCACCTATATTTGAAATGCCTATCGGCTTCTATATCTGAAATGCCTATCGGCACCTATTTTTAAAATGCCAATTGGCAACTATATCTGAAATGCCTATCGGCACCTATATCTGAAATGCCTATCGGCACCTATTTTTGAAATGCCTATCGGAAACTACATCTGAAATGCCTATCAGCACCTATATTTGAAATGCCTATCGGCAACCATATCTGGAATGCCTATTGGCACTTATATTTGAAATGCCTATCGGCTTCTATATCTGAAATGCCTATCGGCACCTATTATTAAAATGCCAATCGGCAACTATATCTGAAATGCCTATCGGCACCTATATCTGAAATGCCTATCGGCACCTATTTTTGAAATGCCTATCGGAAACTACATCTGAAATGCCTATCAGCACCTATATTTGAAATGCCTATCGTCAACCATATCTGAAATGCCTATCGACACCTATATTTGAAATACCTATCGGCTTCTATATCTGAAATGCCTATCGGCACCTATTTTTAAAATGCCAATCGGTAACTATATCTGAAATGCCTATCGGCACCTATATCTGAAATGCCTATCGGCACCAATTTTTGAAATGCCTATCGGAAAATACATCTGGAATGCCTATCAGCACCTATATTTGAAATGCCTATCGGCAACCATATCTGGAATGCCTATCGGCACCTATATTTGAAATGCCTATCGGCTTCTATATCTGAAATGCCTATCGACACCTATTTTTAAAATGCCAATTGGCAACTATATCTGAAATGACTATCGGCACCTATACCTGAAATGCCAATCGGTACCTATTTTTGAAATGCACATCGGAAACTACATCTGAAATGCCTATCAGCACATATATTTGAAATGCCTATCGTCAACCATATCTGGAACGCCTATCGGCACCTATATTTGAAATGCCTATCGGCTTCTATATCTAAAATGCCTATCGGCACCTATGTTTAAAATGATAATCGGCAACTATATCTGAAATGCCTATCGGCACCTATATCTGAAATGCCTATCGGCACCTATTTTTGAAATGCCTATCGGAAACTACATCTGAAATGCCTATCAGCACGTATATTTGAAATGCCTATCGGCAACCATATCTGGAATGCTTATCGGCACCTATATTTGAAATGCCTATCGGCACCTATATTTGAAATGCCTATCGGCTTCTAATTCTGAAATGCCTATCGGCACCTATTTTTAAAATGCCAATCGGCAACTATATTTGAAATGCCTATCGGCACCTATATCTGAAATGCCTATCGGCACCAATTTTTGAAATGCCTATCGGAAACTACATCTGAAATGCCTATCAGCACCTATATTTGAATTGCCTATCGGCAAATATATCTGGAATGTCTATCGGCACCTATATTTGAAATGTATATCGGCTTCTATATCTGATATGCCTATCGGCACCTATTTTTAAAATGGCTATCGGCAACTATATCTGAAATGCCTATCGGCACCTATATCTGAAATGCCTATCGGCACCTATTTTTGAAATGCCTATCGGAAACTACATCTGAAATGCCTATCAGCACCTATATTTGAAATGCCTATCGGCAACCATATCTGGAATGCTTATCGGCACCTATATTTGAAATTACAATCGGCTTCTATATCTGAAATGCCTATCGGCACCTATTTTTAAAATGGCTATCGGCAACTATATTTAAAATGCCTATCGGCACCCATATCTGAAATGCCTATCGGCAACTATTTTTGAAATGCCTATCGGAAACTACATCTGAAATGCCTATCAGCACCTATATTTGAAATGCCTATCGGCAACCATATCTGGAATGCCTATCGGCACCTATATTTGAAATGCCGATCGTTTTCTAAATCTGAAATGCCTATCGGCACCTATTTTTAAAATGCCAATTGGCAACTATATCTGAAATGCCTATCGGCACCTATATCTGAAATGCCTATAGGCACCTATTTTTGAAATGCCTATAGGAAACTACAACTGAAATGCCTATCAGCACCTATATTTGAAATGCCTATCTGCAACCATATTTGGAATGCCTATCGGCACCTATATTTGAAATGCCTATCGGCTTCTATATTTGAAATGCCTAGCGGCACCTATTTTTAAAATGCCAATCGGCAACTATTCTGAAGTGCCTATCGGCACCTATATCTAAAATGCCTATCGGCACCTATTTTTGAAATGCCTATCGGAAACTACATCTGAAATGCCTATCAGCACCTATATTTGAAATGCCTATCGGAAACCATATCTGGAATGCTTATCGGCACCTATATTTGAAATGCCTATCGGCTTCTATATCTGAAATGCCTATCGGCACCTATTTTGAAAATGGCTATCGGCAACTATATCTGAAATGCCTATCGGCACCTATATCTGAAATGCCTATCGGCACCTATTTTTGAAATGCCTATCGGAAACTACATCTAAAATGCCTATCAGCACCTATATTTGAAATGCCTATCGGCAACCATATCTGGAATGCTTATCGGCACCTATATTTGAAATGCTTATCGGCTTCTAAATCTGAAATGCCTATCGGCACCTATTTTTAAAATGCCTATCGGAAACTACATCTGAAATGCCTATCAGCACCTATATTTGTAATGCCTATCGGCAACCATATCTGGAATGCCTATCGGCACCTATATTTGAAATGCCTATCGGCTTCTATATCTTAAAATGCCTAGCGGCACCTATTTTTAAAGTGCCAATCGGCAACTATATCTGAAGTGCCTATCGGCACCTATATCTAAAATGCCTATCGGCACCTATTTTTGAAATGCCTATCAAAAACTACATCTGAAATGCCTATCAGCACCTATATTTGAAATGCCTATCGGCAACCACATCAGAAATGCCTATCGGCACCTATATCTGAAATGCCTTTCGGCATTTATATCTGAAATGCCTATCGACACCTATATTTGAAATTCCTATCGGCACCTATATTTTAAATGCCTATCCGAAAATATATCTGATATGCCTATCGGAACCTATATCTGAAATGCCTATCGGCACCTATTTTTGAAATGCCTATCGGAAACTACATTTAAAATGCCTATCGGCACCTATTTTTAAAATGCCAATCGGCAACTATATCTGAAATGCCTATCGGCACCTATATCTGAAATGCCAATCGGCACCAATTTTTGAAATACCTATCGGAAACTACATCTGAAATGCCTTTCAGCACCTATATTTGAAATGCCTATCGGCAACTATATCTGAAATGCCTATCGACACCTATATTTGAAATACCTGTCGGCTTCTATATCTGAAATGCCTATCGGCACCTATATTTAAAATGCCAATCGGCAACTATATCTGAAATGCCTATCGGCACCTATATCTAAAATGCCAATCGGCACCAATTTTTGAAATGCCTATCGGAAACTACATCTGAAATGCCTATCAGCACCTATATTTGAAATGCCTATCGGCAACCATATCTGGAAAGCCTATC
The DNA here is from genome assembly GCA_034508555.1 of Venustoraphidia nigricollis. NCBI lineage: Eukaryota > Metazoa > Arthropoda > Insecta > Raphidioptera > Raphidiidae > Venustoraphidia > Venustoraphidia nigricollis. The sequence continues at coordinate 196,979 of JAVRKA010000212.1, read as the reverse complement.
AGCACCTATATTTGAAATGCCTTTCGGGATTTATATCTGAAATGCCTATCGACACCTATATTTGAAATGCCTATCAGCACTTATATTTAAAATGCCTATCGGCAACCATATCTTGAATGCCTATTGGCACCTATATTTGAAATGCCTATCGGCTTCTATATCTGAAATGACTATCGGCACCTATTTTTAAAATGCCAATCGGCACCTATATCTGAAATGCCTATCGGCACATATTTTTGAAATGCCTATCGGAAACTACATCTGAAATGCCTATCAGCACCTATATTTGAAATGCCTATCGGCAACCATATCTGGAATGCCTATTGGCACCTATATTTGAAATGCCTATCGGCTTCTATATCTGAAATGCCTATCGGCACCTATTTTTAAAATGCCAATCGGCAACTATATCTGAAATGCCTATCGGCACCTATATCTGAAATGCCTATCGTCACCAATTTTTGAAATGCCTATCGGAAAATACATCTGGAATGCCTATCAGCACCTATATTTGAAATGCCTATCGGCAACCATATTTGGAATGCCTATCGGCACCTATATTTGAAATGCCTATCGGCTTCTATATCTGAAATGCCTATCGCACCTATCTTTAAAATGCCAATCGGCAACTATATCTGAAATGCCTATCGGCACCTATATCTGAAATGCCTATCGGCACCTATTTTTGAAATGCCTATCGGAAACTACATCCGAAATGCCGATCAGCACCTATATTTGAAATGCCTATCGGCAACCATATCTGAAATGCCTATCGACACCTATATTTGAAATACCTATCGGCTTCTATATCTGAAATGCCTATCAACACCTATTTTTAAAATGCTAAACGGCAACTATATCTGAAATGCCTATCGGCACCTATATCTGAAATGCCTATCGGCACCTATTTTTGAAATGCCTATCGGAAACTACATCTGAAATCCCTATCAGCACCTATATTTGAAATGCCTATCGGCTTCTATATCTGAAATGCCTATCGGCACCTATTTTTGAAATGCCTATCGGAAACTACATCCGAAATGCCGATCAGCACCTATATTTGAAATGCCTATCGGCAACCATATCTGAAATGCCTATCGGCACCTATATTTGAAATGCCTATCGGCTTCTATATCTGAAATGCCTATCGCACCTATCTTTAAAATGCCAATCAGCAACTATATCTGAAATGCCTATCGGCACCTATATCTGAAATGCCTATCGGCACCTATTTTTGAAATGCCTATCGGAAACTACATCCGAAATGCCGATCAGCACCTATATTTGAAATGCCTATCGGCAACCATATCTGAAATGCCTATCGACACCTATATTTGAAATACCTATCGGCTTCTATATCTGAAATGCCTATCAACACCTATTTTTAAAATGCTAAACGGCAACTATATCTGAAATGCCTATCGGCACCTATATCTGAAATGCCTATCGGCACTTATTTTTAAAATGCCTATCGGAAACTACAACTGAAATGCCTATCAACACTTATATTTGAAATGCCTATCGGCAACCATATTTGGAATGCCTATCGGCACCTATATTTGAAATGCCTATCGGCTTCTATATCTGAAATGCCTAGCGGCACCTGTTTTTAAAATGCCAATCGGCAACTATATGTGAATAGCCTATCGGCACCTATTTTTGAAATGTCTATCGAAAACTACGTCTGAAATGCCTATCAGCACCTATATTTGAAATGCCTATCGGCAACCACATCAGAAACGCCTATCGGCACCGATATCTGAAATGCCTTCCGGCATTTTTATCTGAAATGCCTATCGACACCTATATTTGAAATGCCTATCAGCACTTATAATATGAAATGCCTATCGGCAACCATATCTTGAATGCCTATCGGCACCTATATTTAAAATGCCTATCGGCTTCTATATCTGAAATGCCTATCGGCACCTATTTTTAAAATTACAATCGGCAACTATATCTGGAATGCCTATCGGCACCTATATCTGAAATGCCTATCGGCACCTATTTTTGAAATGTCTTTCGGAAACTACATCTGAAATGCCTATCTGCTCCTATATTTGAAATTCCTATCGGCAACCATATCTGAAATGCCTATCGACACCTATATTTGAAATACCTATCGGCTTCGATATCTGAATTGCCTATCGGCACCTGTTTTTAAAATGCCAATCGGCAACTATATCTGAAATGCCTATCGACACCTATATTTGAAATGCCTATCAGCACTTATATTTGAAATGCCTATCGGCAACCATATCTTGAACGCCTATCGGCATCTATATTTAAAATGCCTATAGGCTTCTATATCTGAAATGCCTATCGGCACCTATTTTTAAAATGCCAATCGGCAACTATATCTGAAATGCCCATCGGCACCTATATCTGAAATGCCTATCGGCACCTATTTTTGAAATGCCTATCAGAAACTACATCTGAAATGCCTATCGGCACCTATATTTGAAATGCCTATCGGCAACCATATCTGAAATGCCTATCGACACCTATATTTGAAATACCTATCGGCTTCTATATCTAAAATGCCTATCGGCACCTATTTTTAAAATGCCAATCGGCAACTACAGATCTGAAATGCCTATCGGCACCTATATCTGAAATTCCAATCGGCACCAATTTTTGAAATGCCTATCGGAAACTACATCTGAAATGCCTATCAGCACCTATATTTGAAATACCTATCGGCAACCATATCTGAAATGCCTATCGACACCTATATTTGAAATACCTATCGGCTTCTATATCTGAAATGCCTATCAACACCTATTTTTAAAATGCCAATCGGCAACTATATCTGAAATGCCTATCGGCACCTATATCTGAAATGCCTATCGGCACCAATTTTTGAAATGCCTATCGGAAACTACATCTGAAATGCCTATCAGCACCTATATTTGAAATGCCTATCGGAAACCATATCTGGAATGCTTATCGGCACCTATGTTTGAAATGCCTATCGGCTTCTATATCTGAAATGCCTATCGGCACCTATTTTGAAAATGGCTATCGGCAACTATATCTGAAATGCCTATCGGCACCTATATCTGAAATGCCTATCGACACCTATATTTGAAATACCTATCGGCAACCATATCTGGAATGCTTATCGGCACCTATATTTGAAATGCTTATCGGCTTCTAAATCTAAAATGCCTATCGGCACCTATTTTTAAAATGCCTATCGGAAACTACATCTGAAATGCCTGTCAGCACCTATATTTGAAATGCCTACCGGCAACCATATCTGGAATGCCTATCGGCACCTATATTTGAAATGCCTATCGGCTTCTATATCTTAAAATGCCTAGCGGCACCTATTTTTAAAGTGCCAATCGGCAACTATATCTGAAGTGCCTATCGGCACCTATATCTAAAATGCCTATCGGCACCTATTTTTGAAATGCCTATCAAAAACTACATCTGAAATGCCTATCAGCACCTATATTTGAAATGCCTATCGGCAACCACATCAGAAATGCCTATCGGCACCTATATCTGAAAAGCCTTTCGGCATTTATATCTGAAATGCCTATCGACACCTATATTTGAAATTCCTATCGGCACCTATATTTTAAATGCCTATCCGCAAATATATCTGATATGCCTATCGGCACCTATATCTGAAATGCCTATCGGCACCTATTTTTGAAATGCCTATCGGAAACTACATTTAAAATGCCTATCGGCACCTATTTTTAAAATGCCAATCGGCAACTATATCTGAAATGCCTATCGGCACCTATATCTGAAATACCTATCGGAACCTATTTTTGAAATGCCTATCGGAAACTACATCTGAAATGCCTATCAGCACCTATATTTGAAATGCCTATCGGCTTCTATATCTGAAATGCCTATCGGCACCTATTTTTAAAATGCCAATCGGCAACTATATCTGAAATGCCTATCGGCACCTATATCTGAAATGCCAATCGGCACCAATTTTTGAAATGCCTATCGGAAACTACATCTAAAATGCCTATCAGCACCTATATTTAAAATGCCTATCGGCAACTATATCTGAAATGCCTATCGACACTTATATTTGAAATACCTGTCGGCTTCTATATCTGAAATGCCTATCGGCACCTATATTTAAAATGCCAATCGGCAACTATATCTGAAATGCCTATCGGCACCTATATCTAAAATGCTAATCGGCACCAATTTTTGAAATGCCTATCGGAAACTACATCTGAAATGCCTATCAGCACCTATATTTGAAATGCCTATAGGCAACCATATCTGGAATGCCTATCAGCACCTATATTTGAAATGCCTTTCGGGATTTATATCTGAAATGCCTATCGACACCTATATTTGAAATGCCTATCAGCACTTATATTTGAAATGCCTATCGGCAACCATATCTTGAATGCCTATTGGCACCTATATTTGAAATGCCTATCGGCTTCTATATCTGAAATGACTATCGGCACCTATTTTTAAAATGCCAATCGGCACCTATATCTGAAATGCCTATCGGCACCTATTTTTGAAATGCCTATCGGAAACTACATCTGAAATGCCTATCAGCACCTATATTTGAAATGCCTATCGGCAACCATATCTGGAATGCCTATTGGCACCTATATTTGAAATGCCTATCGGCTTCTATATCTGAAATGCCTATCGGCAACTATTTTTAAAATGCCAATCGGCAACTATATCTGAAATGCCTATCGGCACCTATATCTGAAATGCCTATCGGCACCTATTTTTAAAATGCCTATCGGAAACTACATCTGAAATGCCTATCAGCACCTATATTTGAAATGCCTATCGTCAACCATATCTGAAATGCCTATCGACAACTATATTTGAAATACCTATCGGCTTCTATATCTGAAATGCCTATCGGCACCTATTTTTAAAATGCCAATCGGTAACTATATCTGAAATGCCTATCGGCACCTATATCTGAAATGCCTATCGGCACCAATTTTTGAAATGCCTATCGGAAAATACATCTGGAATGCCTATCAGCACCTATATTTGAAATGCCTATCGGCAACCATATCTGGAATGCCTATCGGCACCTATATTTGAAATGCCTATCGGCTTCTATATCTGAAATGCCTATCGACACCTATTTTTAAAATACCAATCGGCAACTATATCTGAAATGCCTATCGGCACCTATATCTGAAATGCCTATCGGCACCTATTTTTGAAATGCCTATCGGAAACTACATCTGAAATGCCTCTCAGCGCCTATATTTGAAATGTCTATCGGCAACCATATCTGAAATGCCTATCGACACCTATTTTTAAAATGCCTATCGGAAACTACATCTGAAATGCCTATCAGCACCTATATTTGTAATGCCTATCGGCAACCATATCTGGAATGCCTATCGGCACCTATATTTGAAATGCCTATCGGCAACCATATCTGGAATGCCTATCGGCACCTATATTTGAAATGCCTATCGGCTTCTATATCTGAAATGCCTATCGACACCTATTTTTAAAATACCAATCGGCCACTATATCTGAAATGCCTATCGGCACCTATATCTGAAATGCCTATCGGCACCTATTTTTGAAATACCTATCGGCAACCATATCTGGAATGCTTATCGGCACCTATATTTGAAATGCTTATCGGCTTCTAAATCTAAAATGCCTATCGGCACCTATTTTTAAAATGCCTATCGGAAACTACATCTGAAATGCCTGTCAGCACCTATATTTGAAATGCCTACCGGCAACCATATCTGGAATGCCTATCGGCACCTATATTTGAAATGCCTATCGGCTTCTATATCTTAAAATGCCTAGCGGCACCTATTTTTAAAGTGCCAATCGGCAACTATATCTGAAGTGCCTATCGGCACCTATATCTAAAATGCCTATCGGCACCTATTTTTGAAATGCCTATCAAAAACTACATCTGAAATGCCTATCAGCACCTATATTTGAAATGCCTATCGGCAACCACATCAGAAATGCCTATCGGCACCTATATCTGAAATGCCTTTCGGCATTTATATCTGAAATGCCTATCGACACCTATATTTGAAATTCCTATCGGCACCTATATTTTAAATGCCTATCCGAAAATATATCTGATATGCCTATCGGAACCTATATCTGAAATGCCTATGGGCACCTATTTTTGAAATGCCTATCGGAAACTACATTTAAAATGCCTATCGGCACCTATTTTTAAAATGCCAATCGGCAACTATATCTGAAATGCCTATCGGCACCTATATCTGAAATGCCAATCGGCACCAATTTTTGAAATGCCTATCGGAAACTACATCTGAAATGCCTATCAGCACCTATATTTGATATGCCTATCGGCAACTATATCTGAAATGCCTATCGACACCTATATTTGAAATACCTGTCGACTTCTATATCTGAAATGCCTATCGGCACCTATATTTAAAATGCCAATCGGCAACTATATCTGAAATGCCTATCGGCACCTATATCTAAAATGCCAATCGGCACCAATTTTTGAAATGCCTATCGGAAACTACATCTGAAATGCCTATCAGCACCTATATTTGAAATGCCTATCGGCAATCATATCTGGAAAGCCTATCAGCACCTATATTTGAAATGCCTTTCGGGATTTATATCTGAAATGCCTATCGACACCTATATTTGAAATGCCTATCAGCACTTATATTTAAAATGCCTATCGGGAACCATATCTTGAATGCCTATTGGCACCTATATTTGAAATGCCTATCGGCTTCTATATCTGAAATGACTATCGGCACCTATTTTTAAAATGCCAATCGGCACCTATATCTGAAATGCCTATCGGCACCTTTTTTTGAAATGCCTATCGGAAACTACATCTGAAATGCCTATCAGCACCTATATTTGAAATGCCTATCGGCAACCATACCTGGAATGCCTATTGGCACCTATATTTGAAATGCCTATCGGCTTCTATATCTGAAATGCCTATCGGCACCTATTTTTAAAATGCCAATCGGCAACTATATCTGAAATGCCTATCGGCACCTATATCTGAAATGCCTATCGGCACCAATTTTTGAAATGCCTATCGGAAAATACATCTGGAATGCCTATCAGCACCTATATTTGAAATGCCTATCGGCAACCATATTTGGAATGCCTATCGGCACCTATATTTGAAATGCCTATCGGCTTCTATATCTGAAATGCCTATCGCACCTATCTTTAAAATGCCAATCGGCAACTATATCTGAAATGCCTATCGGCACCTATATCTGAAATGCCTATCGGCACCTATTTTTGAAATGCCTATCGGAAACTACATCCGAAATGCCGATCAGCACCTATATTTGAAATGCCTATCGGCAACCATATCTGAAATGCCTATCGACACCTATATTTGAAATACCTATCGGCTTCTATACCTTAAATGCCTATCAACACCTATTTTTAAAATGCTAAACGGCAACTATATCTGAAATGCCTATCGGCACCTATATCTGAAATGCCTATCGGCACCTATTTTTGAAATGCCTATCGGAAACTACATCTGAAATCCCTATCAGCACCTATATTTACAATGCCTATCGGCTTCTATATCTGAAATGCCTATCGGTACCTATTTTTAAAATGCCAATCGGCAAATATATCTGAAAAGCCTATCGGCACCTATATCTGAAATGCCTATCGGCACTTATTTTTAAAATGCCTATCGGAAACTACAACTGAAATGCCTATCAACACCTATATTTGAAATGCCTATCGGCAACCATATTTGGAATGCCTATCGGCACCTATATTTGAAATGCCTATCGGCTTCTATATCTGAAATGCCTAGCGGCACCTGTTTTTAAAATGCCAATCGGCAACTATATCTGAAATGCCTATCGGCACCTATTTTTGAAATGTCTATCGAAAACTACATCTGAAATGCCTATCAGCACCTATATTTGAAATGCCTGTCGGCAACCAAATCAGAAATGCCTATCGGCACCTATATCTGAAATGCCTTCCGGCATTTTTATCTGAAATGCCTATCGACACCTATATTTGAAATGCCTATCAGCACTTATAATATGAAATGCCTATCGGCAACCATATCTTGAATGCCTATCGGCACCTATATTTAAAATGCCTATCGGCTTCTATATCTGAAATGCCTATCGGCACCTATTTTTAAAATTACAATCGGCAACTATATCTGGAATGCCTATCGGCACCTATATCTGAAATGCCTATCGGCACCTATTTTTGAAATGTCTTTCGGAAACTACATCTGAAATGCCTATCTGCTCCTATATTTGAAATTCCTATCGGCAACCATATCTGAAATGCCTATCGACACCTATATTTGAAATACCTATCGGCTTCGATATCTGAATTGCCTATCGGCACCTGTTTTTAAAATGCCAATCGGCAACTATATCTGAAATGCCTATCGACACCTATATTTGAAATGCCTATCAGCACTTATATTTGAAATGTCTATCGGCAACCATATCTTGAATGCCTATCGGCACCTATATTTAAAATGCCTATAGGCTTCTATATCTGAAATGCCTATCGGCACCTATTTTTAAAATGCCAATCGGCAACTATATCTGAAATGCCCATCGGCACCTATATCTGAAATGCCTATCGGCACCTATTTTTGAAATGCCTATCAGAAACTACATCTGAAATGCCTATCGGCACCTATATTTGAAATGCCTATCGGCAACCATATCTGAAATGCCTATCGACACCTATATTTGAAATACCTATCGGCTTCTATATCTAAAATGCCTATCGGCACCTATTTTTAAAATGCCAATCGGCAACTACAGATCTGAAATGCCTATCGGCACCTATATCTGAAATTCCAATCGGCACCAATTTTTGAAATGCCTATCGGAAACTACATCTGAAATGCCTATCAGCACCTATATTTGAAATACCTATCGGCAACCATATCTGAAATGCCTATCGACACCTATATTTGAAATACCTATCGGCTTCTATATCTGAAATGCCTATCAACACCTATTTTTAAAATGCCAATCGGCAACTATATCTGAAATGCCTATCGGCACCTATATCTGAAATGCCTATCGGCACCAATTTTTGAAATGCCTATCGGAAACTACATCTGAAATGCCTATCAGCACCTATATTTGAAATGCCTATCGGAAACCATATCTGGAATGCTTATCGGCACCTATGTTTGAAATGCCTATCGGCTTCTATATCTGAAATGCCTATCGGCACCTATTTTGAAAATGGCTATCGGCAACTATATCTGAAATGCCTATCGGCACCTATATCTGAAATGCCTATCGACACCTATATTTGAAATACCTATCGGCAACCATATCTGGAATGCTTATCGGCACCTATATTTGAAATGCTTATCGGCTTCTAAATCTAAAATGCCTATCGGCACCTATTTTTAAAATGCCTATCGGAAACTACATCTGAAATGCCTGTCAGCACCTATATTTGAAATGCCTACCGGCAACCATATCTGGAATGCCTATCGGCACCTATATTTGAAATGCCTATCGGCTTCTATATCTTAAAATGCCTAGCGGCACCTATTTTTAAAGTGCCAATCGGCAACTATATCTGAAGTGCCTATCGGCACCTATATCTAAAATGCCTATCGGCACCTATTTTTGAAATGCCTATCAAAAACTACATCTGAAATGCCTATCAGCACCTATATTTGAAATGCCTATCGGCAACCACATCAGAAATGCCTATCGGCACCTATATCTGAAAAGCCTTTCGGCATTTATATCTGAAATGCCTATCGACACCTATATTTGAAATTCCTATCGGCACCTATATTTTAAATGCCTATCCGCAAATATATCTGATATGCCTATCGGCACCTATATCTGAAATGCCTATCGGCACCTATTTTTGAAATGCCTATCGGAAACTACATTTAAAATGCCTATCGGCACCTATTTTTAAAATGCCAATCGGCAACTATATCTGAAATGCCTATCGGCACCTATATCTGAAATACCTATCGGAACCTATTTTTGAAATGCCTATCGGAAACTACATCTGAAATGCCTATCAGCACCTATATTTGAAATGCCTATCGGCTTCTATATCTGAAATGCCTATCGGCACCTATTTTTAAAATGCCAATCGGCAACTATATCTGAAATGCCTATCGGCACCTATATCTGAAATGCCAATCGGCACCAATTTTTGAAATGCCTATCGGAAACTACATCTAAAATGCCTATCAGCACCTATATTTAAAATGCCTATCGGCAACTATATCTGAAATGCCTATCGACACTTATATTTGAAATTCCTGTCGGCTTCTATATCTGAAATGCCTATCGGCACCTATATTTAAAATGCCAATCGGCAACTATATCTGAAATGCCTATCGGCACCTATATCTAAAATGCTAATCGGCACCAATTTTTGAAATGCCTATCGGAAACTACATCTGAAATGCCTATCAGCACCTATATTTGAAATGCCTATAGGCAACCATATCTGGAATGCCTATCAGCACCTATATTTGAAATGCCTTTCGGGATTTATATCTGAAATGCCTATCGACACCTATATTTGAAATGCCTATCAGCACTTATATTTGAAATGCCTATCGGCAACCATATCTTGAATGCCTATTGGCACCTATATTTGAAATGCCTATCGGCTTCTATATCTGAAATGACTATCGGCACCTATTTTTAAAATGCCAATCGGCACCTATATCTGAAATGCCTATCGGCACCTATTTTTGAAATGCCTATCGGAAACTACATCTGAAATGCCTATCAGCACCTATATTTGAAATGCCTATCGGCAACCATATCTGGAATGCCTATTGGCACCTATATTTGAAATGCCTATCGGCTTCTATATCTGAAATGCCTATCGGCAACTATTTTTAAAATGCCAATCGGCAACTATATCTGAAATGCCTATCGGCACCTATATCTGAAATGCCTATCGGCACCTATTTTTAAAATGCCTATCGGAAACTACATCTGAAATGCCTATCAGCACCTATATTTGAAATGCCTATCGTCAACCATATCTGAAATGCCTATCGACAACTATATTTGAAATACCTATCGGCTTCTATATCTGAAATGCCTATCGGCACCTATTTTTAAAATGCCAATCGGTAACTATATCTGAAATGCCTATCGGCACCTATATCTGAAATGCCTATCGGCACCAATTTTTGAAATGCCTATCGGAAAATACATCTGGAATGCCTATCAGCACCTATATTTGAAATGCCTATCGGCAACCATATCTGGAATGCCTATCGGCACCTATATTTGAAATGCCTATCGGCTTCTATATCTGAAATGCCTATCGACACCTATTTTTAAAATACCAATCGGCAACTATATCTGAAATGCCTATCGGCACCTATATCTGAAATGCCTATCGGCACCTATTTTTGAAATGCCTATCGGAAACTACATCTGAAATGCCTCTCAGCGCCTATATTTGAAATGTCTATCGGCAACCATATCTGAAATGCCTATCGACACCTATTTTTAAAATGCCTATCGGAAACTACATCTGAAATGCCTATCAGCACCTATATTTGTAATGCCTATCGGCAACCATATCTGGAATGCCTATCGGCACCTATATTTGAAATGCCTATCGGCAACCATATCTGGAATGCCTATCGGCACCTATATTTGAAATGCCTATCGGCTTCTATATCTGAAATGCCTATCGACACCTATTTTTAAAATACCAATCGGCAACTATATCTGAAATGCCTATCGGCACCTATATCTGAAATGCCTATCGGCACCTATTTTTGAAATACCTATCGGCAACCATATCTGGAATGCTTATCGGCACCTATATTTGAAATGCTTATCGGCTTCTAAATCTAAAATGCCTATCAGCACCTATTTTTAAAATGCCTATCGGAAACTACATCTGAAATGCCTGTCAGCACCTATATTTGAAATGCCTACCGGCAACCATATCTGGAATGCCTATCGGCACCTATATTTGAAATGCCTATCGGCTTCTATATCTTAAAATGCCTAGCGGCACCTATTTTTAAAGTGCCAATCGGCAACTATATCTGAAGTGCCTATCGGCACCTATATCTAAAATGCCTATCGGCACCTATTTTTGAAATGCCTATCAAAAACTACATCTGAAATGCCTATCAGCACCTATATTTGAAATGCCTATCGGCAACCACATCAGAAATGCCTATCGGCACCTATATCTGAAATGCCTTTCGGCATTTATATCTGAAATGCCTATCGACACCTATATTTGAAATTCCTATCGGCACCTATATTTTAAATGCCTATCCGAAAATATATCTGATATGCCTATCGGAACCTATATCTGAAATGCCTATGGGCACCTATTTTTGAAATGCCTATCGGAAACTACATTTAAAATGCCTATCGGCACCTATTTTTAAAATGCCAATCGGCAACTATATCTGAAATGCCTATCGGCACCTATATCTGAAATGCCAATCGGCACCAATTTTTGAAATGCCTATCGGAAACTACATCTGAAATGCCTATCAGCACCTATATTTGAAATGCCTATCGGCAACTATATCTGAAATGCCTATCGACACCTATATTTGAAATACCTGTCGACTTCTATATCTGAAATGCCTATCGGCACCTATATTTAAAATGCCAATCGGCAACTATATCTGAAATGCCTATCGGCACCTATATCTAAAATGCCAATCGGCACCAATTTTTGAAATGCCTATCGGAAACTACATCTGAAATGCCTATCAGCACCTATATTTGAAATGCCTATCGGCAATCATATCTGGAAAGCCTATCAGCACCTATATTTGAAATGCCTTTCGGGATTTATATCTGAAATGCCTATCGACACCTATATTTGAAATGCCTATCAGCACTTATATTTAAAATGCCTATCGGGAACCATATCTTGAATGCCTATTGGCACCTATATTTGAAATGCCTATCGGCTTCTATATCTGAAATGACTATCGGCACCTATTTTTAAAATGCCAATCGGCACCTATATCTGAAATGCCTATCGGCACCTATTTTTGAAATGCCTATCGGAAACTACATCTGAAATGCCTATCAGCACCTATATTTGAAATGCCTATCGGCAACCATACCTGGAATGCCTATTGGCACCTGTATTTGAAATGCCTATCGGCTTCTATATCTGAAATGCCTATCGGCACCTATTTTTAAAATGCCAATCGGCAACTATATCTGAAATGCCTATCGGCACCTATATCTGAAATGCCTATCGGCACCAATTTTTGAAATGCCTATCGGAAAATACATCTGGAATGCCTATCAGCACCTATATTTGAAATGCCTATCGGCAACCATATTTGGAATGCCTATCGGCACCTATATTTGAAATGCCTATCGGCTTCTATATCTGAAATGCCTATCGCACCTATCTTTAAAATGCCAATCGGCAACTATATCTGAAATGCCTATCGGCACCTATATCTGAAATGCCTATCGGCACCTATTTTTGAAATGCCTATCGGAAACTACATCCGAAATGCCGATCAGCACCTATATTTGAAATGCCTATCGGCAACCATATCTGAAATGCCTATCGACACCTATATTTGAAATACCTATCCTCTTCTATACCTTAAATGCCTATCAACACCTATTTTTAAAATGCTAAACGGCAACTATATCTGAAATGCCTATCGGCACCTATATCTGAAATGCCTATCGGCACCTATTTTTGAAATGCCTATCGGAAACTACATCTGAAATCCCTATCAGCACCTATATTTGAAATGCCTATCGGCTTCTATATCTGAAATGCCTATCGGTACCTATTTTTAAAATGCCAATCGGCAACTATATCTGAAAAGCCTATCGGCACCTATATCTGAAATGCCTATCGGCACTTATTTTTAAAATGCCTATCGGAAACTACAACTGAAATGCCTATCAACACCTATATTTGAAATGCCTATCGGCAACCATATTTGGAATGCCTATCGGCACCTATATTTGAAATGCCTATCGGCTTCTATATCTGAAATGCCTAGCGGCACCTGTTTTTAAAATGCCAATCGGCAACTATATCTGAAATGCCTATCGGCACCTATTTTTGAAATGTCTATCGAAAACTACATCTGAAATGCCTATCAGCACCTATATTTGAAATGCCTGTCGGCAACCAAATCAGAAATGCCTATCGGCACCTATATCTGAAATGCCTTCCGGCATTTTTATCTGAAATGCCTATCGACACCTATATTTGAAATGCCTATCAGCACTTATAATATGAAATGCCTATCGGCAACCATATCTTGAATGCCTATCGGCACCTATATTTAAAATGCCTATCGGCTTCTATATCTGAAATGCCTATCGGCACCTATTTTTAAAATTACAATCGGCAACTATATCTGGAATGCCTATCGGCACCTATATCTGAAATGCCTATCGGCACCTATTTTTGAAATGTCTTTCGGAAACTACATCTGAAATGCCTATCTGCTCCTATATTTGAAATTCCTATCGGCAACCATATCTGAAATGCCTATCGACACCTATATTTGAAATACCTATCGGCTTCGATATCTGAATTGCCTATCGGCACCTGTTTTTAAAATGCCAATCGGCAACTATATCTGAAATGCCTATCGACACCTATATTTGAAATGCCTATCAGCACTTATATTTGAAATGCCTATCGGCAACCATATCTTGAATGCCTATCGGCACCTATATTTAAAATGCCTATAGGCTTCTATATCTGAAATGCCTATCGGCACCTATTTTTAAAATGCCAATCGGCAACTATATCTGAAATGCCCATCGGCACCTATATCTGAAATGCCTATCGGCACCTATTTTTGAAATGCCTATCAGAAACTACATCTGAAATGCCTATCGGCACCTATATTTGAAATGCCTATCGGCAACCATATCTGAAATGCCTATCGACACCTATATTTGAAATACCTATCGGCTTCTATATCTAAAATGCCTATCGGCACCTATTTTTAAAATGCCAATCGGCAACTACAGATCTGAAATGCCTATCGGCACCTCTATCTGAAATTCCAATCGGCACCAATTTTTGAAATGCCTATCGGAAACTACATCTGAAATGCCTATCAGCACCTATATTTGAAATGCCTATCGGAAACCATATCTGGAATGCTTATCGGCACCTATGTTTGAAATGCCTATCGGCTTCTATATCTGAAATGCCTATCGGCACCTATTTTGAAAATGGCTATCGGCAACTATATCTGAAATGCCTATCGGCACCTATATCTGAAATGCCTATCGACACCTATATTTGAAATACCTATCGGCAACCATATCTGGAATGCTTATCGGCACCTATATTTGAAATGCTTATCGGCTTCTAAATCTAAAATGCCTATCGGCACCTATTTTTAAAATGCCTATCGGAAACTACATCTGAAATGCCTGTCAGCACCTATATTTGAAATGCCTACCGGCAACCATATCTGGAATGCCTATCGGCACCTATATTTGAAATGCCTATCGGCTTCTATATCTTAAAATGCCTAGCGGCACCTATTTTTAAAGTGCCAATCGGCAACTATATCTGAAGTGCCTATCGGCACCTATATCTAAAATGCCTATCGGCACCTATTTTTGAAATGCCTATCAAAAACTACATCTGAAATGCCTATCAGCACCTATATTTGAAATGCCTATCGGCAACCACATCAGAAATGCCTATCGGCACCTATATCTGAAAAGCCTTTCGGCATTTATATCTGAAATGCCTATCGACACCTATATTTGAAATTCCTATCGGCACCTATATTTTAAATGCCTATCCGCAAATATATCTGATATGCCTATCGGCACCTATATCTGAAATGCCTATCGGCACCTATTTTTGAAATGCCTATCGGAAACTACATTTAAAATGCCTATCGGCACCTATTTTTAAAATGCCAATCGGCAACTATATCTGAAATGCCTATCGGCACCTATATCTGAAATACCTATCGGAACCTATTTTTGAAATGCCTATCGGAAACTACATCTGAAATGCCTATCAGCACCTATATTTGAAATGCCTATCGGCTTCTATATCTGAAATGCCTATCGGCACCTATTTTTAAAATGCCAATCGGCAACTATATCTGAAATGCCTATCGGCACCTATATCTGAAATGCCAATCGGCACCAATTTTTGAAATGCCTATCGGAAACTACATCTAAAATGCCTATCAGCACCTATATTTAAAATGCCTATCGGCAACTATATCTGAAATGCCTATCGACACTTATATTTGAAATTCCTGTCGGCTTCTATATCTGAAATGCCTATCGGCACCTATATTTAAAATGCCAATCGGCAACTATATCTGAAATGCCTATCGGCACCTATATCTAAAATGCTAATCGGCACCAATTTTTGAAATGCCTATCGGAAACTACATCTGAAATGCCTATCAGCACCTATATTTGAAATGCCTATAGGCAACCATATCTGGAATGCCTATCAGCACCTATATTTGAAATGCCTTTCGGGATTTATATCTGAAATGCCTATCGACACCTATATTTGAAATGCCTATCAGCACTTATATTTGAAATGCCTATCGGTAACCATATCTTGAATGCCTATTGGCACCTATATTTGAAATGCCTATCGGCTTCTATATCTGAAATGACTATCGGCACCTATTTTTAAAATGCCAATCGGCACCTATATCTGAAATGCCTATCGGCACCTATTTTTGAAATGCCTATCGGAAACTACATCTGAAATGCCTATCAGCACCTATATTTGAAATGCCTATCGGCAACCATATCTGGAATGCCTATTGGCACCTATATTTGAAATGCCTATCGGCTTCTATATCTGAAATGCCTATCGGCAACTATTTTTAAAATGCCAATCGGCAACTATATCTGAAATGCCTATCGGCACCTATATCTGAAATGCCTATCGGCACCTATTTTTAAAATGCCTATCGGAAACTACATCTGAAATGCCTATCAGCACCTATATTTGAAATGCCTATCGTCAACCATATCTGAAATGCCTATCGACAACTATATTTGAAATACCTATCGGCTTCTATATCTGAAATGCCTATCGGCACCTATTTTTAAAATGCCAATCGGTAACTATATCTGAAATGCCTATCGGCACCTATATCTGAAATGCCTATCGGCACCAATTTTTGAAATGCCTATCGGAAAATACATCTGGAATGCCTATCAGCACCTATATTTGAAATGCCTATCGGCAACCATATCTGGAATGCCTATCGGCACCTATATTTGAAATGCCTATCGGCTTCTATATCTGAAATGCCTATCGACACCTATTTTTAAAATACCAATCGGCAACTATATCTGAAATGCCTATCGGCACCTATATCTGAAATGCCTATCGGCACCTATTTTTGAAATGCCTATCGGAAACTACATCTGAAATGCCTCTCAGCGCCTATATTTGAAATGTCTATCGGCAACCATATCTGAAATGCCTATCGACACCTATTTTTAAAATGCCTATCGGAAACTACATCTGAAATGCCTATCAGCACCTATATTTGTAATGCCTATCGGCAACCATATCTGGAATGCCTATCGGCACCTATATTTGAAATGCCTATCGGCAACCATATCTGGAATGCCTATCGGCACCTATATTTGAAATGCCTATCGGCTTCTATATCTGAAATGCCTATCGACACCTATTTTTAAAATACCAATCGGCAACTATATCTGAAATGCCTATCGGCACCTATATCTGAAATGCCTATCGGCACCTATTTTTGAAATACCTATCGGCAACCATATCTGGAATGCTTATCGGCACCTATATTTGAAATGCTTATCGGCTTCTAAATCTAAAATGCCTATCGGCACCTATTTTTAAAATGCCTATCGGAAACTACATCTGAAATGCCTGTCAGCACCTATATTTGAAATGCCTACCGGCAACCATATCTGGAATGCCTATCGGCACCTATATTTGAAATGCCTATCGGCTTCTATATCTTAAAATGCCTAGCGGCACCTATTTTTAAAGTGCCAATCGGCAACTATATCTGAAGTGCCTATCGGCACCTATATCTAAAATGCCTATCGGCACCTATTTTTGAAATGCCTATCAAAAACTACATCTGAAATGCCTATCAGCACCTATATTTGAAATGCCTATCGGCAACCACATCAGAAATGCCTATCGGCACCTATATCTGAAATGCCTTTCGGCATTTATATCTGAAATGCCTATCGACACCTATATTTGAAATTCCTATCGGCACCTATATTTTAAATGCCTATCCGAAAATATATCTGATATGCCTATCGGAACCTATATCTGAAATGCCTATGGGCACCTATTTTTGAAATGCCTATCGGAAACTACATTTAAAATGCCTATCGGCACCTATTTTTAAAATGCCAATCGGCAACTATATCTGAAATGCCTATCGGCACCTATATCTGAAATGCCAATCGGCACCAATTTTTGAAATGCCTATCGGAAACTACATCTGAAATGCCTATCAGCACCTATATTTGAAATGCCTATCGGCAACTATATCTGAAATGCCTATCGACACCTATATTTGAAATACCTGTCGACTTCTATATCTGAAATGCCTATCGGCACCTATATTTAAAATGCCAATCGGCAACTATATCTGAAATGCCTATCGGCACCTATATCTAAAATGCCAATCGGCACCAATTTTTGAAATGCCTATCGGAAACTACATCTGAAATGCCTATCAGCACCTATATTTGAAATGCCTATCGGCAATCATATCTGGAAAGCCTATCAGCACCTATATTTGAAATGCCTTTCGGGATTTATATCTGAAATGCCTATCGACACCTATATTTGAAATGCCTATCAGCACTTATATTTAAAATGCCTATCGGGAACCATATCTTGAATGCCTATTGGCACCTATATTTGAAATGCCTATCGGCTTCTATATCTGAAATGACTATCGGCACCTATTTTTAAAATGCCAATCGGCACCTATATCTGAAATGCCTATCGGCACCTATTTTTGAAATGCCTATCGGAAACTACATCTGAAATGCCTATCAGCACCTATATTTGAAATGCCTATCGGCAACCATACCTGGAATGCCTATTGGCACCTATATTTGAAATGCCTATCGGCTTCTATATCTGAAATGCCTATCGGCACCTATTTTTAAAATGCCAATCGGCAACTATATCTGAAATGCCTATCGGCACCTATATCTGAAATGCCTATCGGCACCAATTTTTGAAATGCCTATCGGAAAATACATCTGGAATGCCTATCAGCACCTATATTTGAAATGCCTATCGGCAACCATATTTGGAATGCCTATCGGCACCTATATTTGAAATGCCTATCGGCTTCTATATCTGAAATGCCTATCGCACCTATCTTTAAAATGCCAATCGGCAACTATATCTGAAATGCCTATCGGCACCTATATCTGAAATGCCTATCGGCACCTATTTTTGAAATGCCTATCGGAAACTACATCCGAAATGCCGATCAGCACCTATATTTGAAATGCCTATCGGCAACCATATCTGAAATGCCTATCGACACCTATATTTGAAATCCCTATCGGCTTCTATACCTTAAATGCCTATCAACACCTATTTTTAAAATGCTAAACGGCAACTATATCTGAAATGCCTATCGGCACCTATTTTTGAAATGCCTATCGGAAACTACATCTGAAATCCCTATCAGCACCTATATTTGAAATGCCTATCGGCTTCTATATCTGAAATGCCTATCGGTACCTATTTTTAAAATGCCAATCGGCAACTATATCTGAAAAGCCTATCGGCACCTATATCTGAAATGCCTATCGGCACTTATTTTTAAAATGCCTATCGGAAACTACAACTGAAATGCCTATCAACACCTATATTTGAAATGCCTATCGGCAACCATATTTGGAATGCCTATCGGCACCTATATTTGAAATGCCTATCGGCTTCTATATCTGAAATGCCTAGCGGCACCTGTTTTTAAAATGCCAATCGGCAACTATATCTGAAATGCCTATCGGCACCTATTTTTGAAATGTCTATCGAAAACTACATCTGAAATGCCTATCAGCACCTATATTTGAAATGCCTGTCGGCAACCAAATCAGAAATGCCTATCGGCACCTATATCTGAAATGCCTTCCGGCATTTTTATCTGAAATGCCTATCGACACCTATATTTGAAATGCCTATCAGCACTTATAATATGAAATGCCTATCGGCAACCATATCTTGAATGCCTATCGGCACCTATATTTAAAATGCCTATCGGCTTCTATATCTGAAATGCCTATCGGCACCTATTTTTAAAATTACAATCGGCAACTATATCTGGAATGCCTATCGGCACCTATATCTGAAATGCCTATCGGCACCTATTTTTGAAATGTCTTTCGGAAACTACATCTGAAATGCCTATCTGCTCCTATATTTGAAATTCCTATCGGCAACCATATCTGAAATGCCTATCGACACCTATATTTGAAATACCTATCGGCTTCGATATCTGAATTGCCTATCGGCACCTGTTTTTAAAATGCCAATCGGCAACTATATCTGAAATGCCTATCGACACCTATATTTGAAATGCCTATCAGCACTTATATTTGAAATGCCTATCGGCAACCATATCTTGAATGCCTATCGGCACCTATATTTAAAATGCCTATAGGCTTCTATATCTGAAATGCCTATCGGCACCTATTTTTAAAATGCCAATCGGCAACTATATCTGAAATGCCCATCGGCACCTATATCTGAAATGCCTATCGGCACCTATTTTTGAAATGCCTATCAGAAACTACATATGAAATGCCTATCGGCACCTATATTTGAAATGCCTATCGGCAACCATATCTGAAATGCCTATCGACACCTATATTTGAAATACCTATCGGCTTCTATATCTAAAATGCCTATCGGCACCTATTTTTAAAATGCCAATCGGCAACTACAGATCTGAAATGCCTATCTGCACTTTATCTGAAATTCCAATCGGCACCAATTTTTGAAATGCCTATCGGAAACTACATCTGAAATGCCTATCAGCACCTATATTTGAAATACCTATCGGCAACCATATCTGAAATGCCTATCGACACCTATATTTGAAATACTATCAGCACTTATATTTGAAATGCCTATCGGCAACTATATCTTGAATCCCTATTGGCACCTATATTTGAAATGCCTATCGGCTTCTATATCTGAAATGACTATCGGCACCTATTTTTAAAATGCCAATCGGCACCTATATCTGAAATGCCTATCGGCACCTATTTTTGAAATGCCTATCGGAAACTACATCTGAAATGCCTATCAGCACCTATATTTGAAATGCCTATCGGCAACCATATCTGGAATGCCTATTGGCACCTATATTTGAAATGCCTATCGGCTTCTATATCTGAAATGCCTATCGGCACCTATTTTTAAAATGCCAATCGGCAACTATATCTGAAATGCCTATCGGCACCTATATCTGAAATGCCTATCGGCACCTATTTTTAAAATGCCTATCGGAAACTACATCTGAAATGCCTATCAGCACCTATATTTGAAATGCCTATCGTCAACCATATCTGAAATGCCTATCGACAACTATATTTGAAATACCTATCGGCTTCTATATCTGAAATGCCTATCGGCACCTATTTTTAAAATGCCAATCGGTAACTATATCTGAAATGCCTATCGGCACCTATATCTGAAATGCCTATCGGCACCAATTTTTGAAATGCCTATCGGAAAATACATCTGGAATGCCTATCAGCACCTATATTTGAAATGCCTATCGGCAACCATATCTGGAATGCCTATCGGCACCTATATTTGAAATGCCTATCGGCTTCTATATCTTAAAATGCCTAGCGGCACCTATTTTTAAAGTGCCAATCGGCAACTATATCTGAAGTGCCTATCGGCACCTATATCTAAAATGCCTATCGGCACCTATTTTTGAAATGCCTATCAAAAACTACATCTGAAATGCCCATCAGCACCCATATTTGAAATGCCTATCGGCAACCACATCAGAAATGCCTATCGGCACCTATATCTGAAATGCCTTTCGGCATTTATATCTGAAATGCCTATCGACACCTATATTTGAAATTCCTATCGGCACCTATATTTTAAATGCCTATCCGCAAATATATCTGATATGCCTATCGGCACCTATATCTGAAATGCCTATCGGCACCTATTTTTGAAATGCCTATCGGAAACTACATTTAAAATGCCTATCGGCACCTATTTTTAAAATGCCAATCGGCAACTATATCTGAAATGCCTATATCTGAAATACCTATCGGCACCTATTTTTGAAATGCCTATCGGAAACTACATCTGAAATGCCTATCAGCACCTATATTTGAAATGCCTATCGGCAACCATATCTGAAATGCCTATCGACACCTATATTTGAAATACCTATCGGCTTCTATATCTGAAATGCCTATCGGCACCTATTTTTAAAATGCCAATCGGCAACTATATCTGAAATGCCTATCGGCACCTATATCTGAAATGCCAATCGGCACCAATTTTTGAAATGCCTATCGGAAACTACATCTGAAATGCCTATCAGCACCTATATTTAAAATGCCTATCGGCAACTATATCTGAAATGCCTATCGACACTTATATTTGAAATACCTGTCGGCTTCTATATCTGAAATGCCTATCGGCACCTATATTTAAAATGCCAATCGGCAACTATATCTGAAATGCCTATCGGCACCTATATCTAAAATGCTAATCGGCACCAATTTTTGAAATGCCTATCGGAAACTACATCTGAAATGCCTATCAGCACCTATATTTGAAATGCCTATAGGCAACCATATCTGGAATGCCTATCAGCATATATATTTGAAATGCCTTTCGGGATTTATATCTGAAATGCCTATCGACACCTATATTTGAAATGCCTATCAGCACTTATATTTGAAATGCCTATCGGCAACCATATCTTGAATGCCTATTGGCACCTATATTTGAAATGCCTATCGGCTTCTATATCTGAAATGACTATCGGCACCTATTTTTAAAATGCCAATCGGCACCTATATCTGAAATGCCTATCGGCACCTATTTTTGAAATGCCTATCGGAAACTACATCTGAAATGCCTATCAGCACCTATATTTGAAATGCCTATCGTCAACCATATCTGAAATGCCTATCGACAACTATATTTGAAATACCTATCGGCTTCTATATCTGAAATGCCTCTCGGCAACTATTTTTAAAATGCCAATCGGCAACTATATCTGAAATGCCTATCGGCACCTATATCTGAAATGCCTATCGGCACCTATTTTTAAAATGCCTATCGGAAACTACATCTGAAATGCCTATCAGCACCTATATTTGAAATGCCTATCGTCAACCATATCTGAAATGCCTATCGACAACTATATTTGAAATACCTATCGGCTTCTATATCTGAAATGCCTATCGGCACCTATTTTTAAAATGCCTATCGGAAAATACATCTGGAATGCCTATCAGCACCTATATTTGAAATGCCTATCGGCAACCATATCTGGAATGCCTATCGGCACCTATATTTGAAATGCCTATCGGCTTCTATATCTGAAATGCCTATCGACACCTATTTTTAAAATACCAATCGGCAACTATATCTGAAATGCCTATCGGCACCTATATCTGAAATGCCTATCGGCACCTATTTTTGAAATGCCTATCGGAAACTACATCTGAAATGCCTCTCAGCGCCTATATTTGAAATGCCTATCGGCAACCATATCTGAAATGCCTATCGACACCTATATTTGAAATACCTATCGGCTTCTATATCTAAAATGCCTATAAAACACCTATTTTTAAAATGCCAATCGGCAACTATATCTGAAATGCCTATCGGCACCTATATCTGAAATGCCTATCTGCACCAATTTTTGAAATGCCTATCAGAAACTACATCTGAAATGCCTATCAGCACCTATATTTGAAATGCCTATCGGCAACCATATCTGAAATGCCTATCGACACCTATATTTGAAATACCTATCGGCTTCTATATCTGAAGTGCCTATCGGCACCTATTTTTAAAATGCCAATCGGCAACTATATCTGAAATGCCTATCGGCACCTATATCTGAAATGCCAATCGGCACCAATTTTTGAAATGCCTATCGGAAACTACATCTGAAATGCCTATCAGCACTTATATTTAAAATGCCTATCGGCAACTATATCTGAAATGCCTATCGACACTTATATTTGAAATACCTGTCGGCTTCTATATCTGAAATGCCTATCGGCACCTATATTTAAAATGCCAATCGGCAACTATATCTGAAATGCCTATCGGCACCTATATCTAAAATGCTAATCGGCACCAATTTTTGAAATGCCTATCGGAAACTACATCTGAAATGCCTATCAGCACCTATATTTGAAATGCCTATAGGCAACCATATCTGGAATGCCTATCAGCACCTATATTTGAAATGCCTTTCGGGATTTATATCTGAAATGCCTATCGACACCTATATTTGAAATGCCTATCAGCACTTATATTTGAAATGCCTATCGGCAACCATATCTTGAATGCCTATTGGCACCTATATTTGAAATGCCTATCGGCTTCTATATCTGAAATGACTATCGGCACCTATTTTTAAAATGCCAATCGGCACCTATATCTGAAATGCCTATCGGCACCTA
The DNA here is from genome assembly GCA_034508555.1 of Venustoraphidia nigricollis. Classification (NCBI taxonomy): domain Eukaryota; kingdom Metazoa; phylum Arthropoda; class Insecta; order Raphidioptera; family Raphidiidae; genus Venustoraphidia; species Venustoraphidia nigricollis. The sequence goes on along the minus strand of JAVRKA010000212.1, from coordinate 172,293 downwards.
TTTTTGAAATGCCTATCGGAAACTACATCTGAAATGCCTATCAGCACCTATATTTGAAATGCCTATCGGCAACCATATCTGGAATGCCTATTAGCACCTATATTTGAAATGCCTATCGGCTTCTATATCTGAAATGCCTATCGGCAACTATTTTTAAAATGCCAATCGGCAACTATATCTGAAATGCCTATCGGCACCTATATCTGAAATGCCTATCGGCACCTATTTTTAAAATGCCTATCGGAAACTACATCTGAAATGCCTATCAGCACCTATATTTGAAATGCCTATCGTCAACCATATCTGAAATGCCTATCGACAACTATATTTGAAATACCTATCGGCTTCTATATCTGAAATGCCTATCGGCACCTATTTTTAAAATGCCTATCGGAAAATACATCTGGAATGCCTATCAGCACCTATATTTGAAATGCCTATCGGCAACCATATCTGGAATGCCTATCGGCACCTATATTTGAAATGCCTATCGGCTTCTATATCTGAAATGCCTATCGACACCTATTTTTAAAATACCAATCGGCAACTATATCTGAAATGCCTATCGGCACCTATATCTGAAATGCCTATCGGCACCTATTTTTGAAATGCCTATCGGAAACTACATCTGAAATGCCTCTCAGCGCCTATATTTGAAATGCCTATCGGCAACCATATCTGAAATGCCTATCGACACCTATATTTGAAATACCTATCGGCTTCTATATCTGAAATGCCTATAAAACACCTATTTTTAAAATGCCAATCGGCAACTATATCTGAAATGCCTATCGGCACCTATATCTGAAATGCCTATCTTCACCAATTTTTGAAATGCCTATCGGAAACTACATCTGAAATGCCTATCAGCACCTATATTTGAAATGCCTATCGGAAACCATATCTGGAATGCTTATCGGCACCTATATTTGAAATGCCTATCGGCTTCTATATCTGAAATGCCTATCGGCACCTATTTTGAAAATGGCTATCGGCAACTATATCTGAAATGCCTATCGGCACCTATATCTGAAATGCCTATCGGCACCTATTTTTGAAATGCCTATCGGAAACTACATCTAAAATGCCTATCAGCACCTATATTTGAAATGCCTATCGGCAACCATATCTGGAATGCTTATCGGCACCTATATTTGAAATGCTTATCGGCTTCTAAATCTGAAATGCCTATCGGCACCTATTTTTAAAATGCCTATCGGAAACTACATCTGAAATGCCTATCAGCACCTATATTTGTAATGCCTATCGGCAACCATATCTGGAATGCCTATCGGCACCTATATTTGAAATGCCTATCGGCTTCTATATCTTAAAATGCCTAGCGGCACCTATTTTTAAAGTGCCAATCGGCAACTATATCTGAAGTGCCTATCGGCACCTATATCTAAAATGCCTATCGGCACCTATTTTTGAAATGCCTATCAAAAACTACATCTGAAATGCCTATCAGCACCTATATTTGAAATGCCTATCGGCAACCACATCAGAAATGCCTATCGGCACCTATATCTGAAATGCCTTTCGGCATTTATATCTGAAATGCCTATCGACACCTATATTTGAAATTCCTATCGGCACCTATATTTTAAATGCCTATCCGAAAATATATCTGATATGCCTATCGGAACCTATATCTGAAATGCCTATCGGCACCTATTTTTGAAATGCCTATCGGAAACTACATTTAAAATGCCTATCGACACCTATTTTTAAAATGCCAATCGGCAACTATATCTGAAATGCCTATCGGCACCTATATCTGAAATGCCAATCGGCACCAATTTTTGAAATGCCTATCGGAAACTACATCTGAAATGCCTTTCAGCACCTATATTTGAAATGCCTATCGGCAACTATATCTGAAATGCCTATCGACACCTATATTTGAAATACCTGTCGGCTTCTATATCTGAAATGCCTATCGGCACCTATATTTAAAATGCCAATCGGCAACTATATCTGAAATGCCTATCGGCACCTATATCTAAAATGCCAATCGGCACCAATTTTTGAAATGCCTATCGGAAACTACATCTGAAATGCCTATCAGCACCTATATTTGAAATGCCTATCGGCCACCATATCTGGAAAGCCTATCAGCACCTATATTTGAAATGCCTTTCGGGATTTATATCTGAAATGCCTATCGACACCTATATTTGAAATGCCTATCAGCACTTATATTTAAAATGCCTATCGGCAACCATATCTTGAATGCCTATTGGCACCTATATTTGAAATGCCTATCGGCTTCTATATCTGAAATGACTATCGGCACCTATTTTTAAAATGCCAATCGGCACCTATATCTGAAATGCCTATCGGCACATATTTTTGAAATGCCTATCGGAAACTACATCTGAAATGCCTATCAGCACCTATATTTGAAATGCCTATCGGCAACCATATCTGGAATGCCTATTGGCACCTATATTTGAAATGCCTATCGGCTTCTATATCTGAAATGCCTATCGGCACCTATTTTTAAAATGCCAATCGGCAACTATATCTGAAATGCCTATCGGCACCTATATCTGAAATGCCTATCGTCACCAATTTTTGAAATGCCTATCGGAAAATACATCTGGAATGCCTATCAGCACCTATATTTGAAATGCCTATCGGCAACCATATTTGGAATGCCTATCGGCACCTATATTTGAAATGCCTATCGGCTTCTATATCTGAAATGCCTATCGCACCTATCTTTAAAATGCCAATCGGCAACTATATCTGAAATGCCTATCGGCACCTATATCTGAAATGCCTATCGGCACCTATTTTTGAAATGCCTATCGGAAACTACATCCGAAATGCCGATCAGCACCTATATTTGAAATGCCTATCGGCAACCATATCTGAAATGCCTATCGGCACCTATATCTGAAATGCCTATCGGCACCTATTTTTGAAATGCCTATCGGAAACTACATCTGAAATCCCTATCAGCACCTATATTTGAAATGCCTATCGGCTTCTATATCTGAAATGCCTATCGGTACCTATTTTTAAAATGCCAATCGGCAACTATATCTGAAAAGCCTATCGGCACCTATATCTGAAATGCCTATCGGCACTTATTTTTAAAATGCCTATCGGAAACTACAACTGAAATGCCTATCAACACCTATATTTGAAATGCCTATCGGCAACCATATTTGGAATGCCTATCGGCACCTATATTTGAAATGCCTATCGGCTTCTATATCTGAAATGCCTAGCGGCACCTGTTTTTAAAATGCCAATCGGCAACTATATCTGAAATGCCTATCGGCACCTATTTTTGAAATGTCTATCGAAAACTACATCTAAAATGCCTATCAGCACCTATATTTGAAATGCCTATCGGCAACCACATCAGAAACGCCTATCGGCACCTATATCTGAAATGCCTTCCGGCATTTTTATCTGAAATGCCTATCGACACCTATATTTGAAATGCCTATCGGCTTCTATATCTGAAATGCCTATCGGTACCTATTTTTAAAATGCCAATCGGCAACTATATCTGAAAAGCCTATCGGCACCTATATCTGAAATGCCTATCGGCACTTATTTTTAAAATGCCTATCGGAAACTACAACTGAAATGCCTATCAACACCTATATTTGAAATGCCTATCGGCAACCATATCTTGAATGCCTATCGGCACCTATATTTAAAATGCCTATCGGCTTCTATATCTGAAATGCCTATCGGCACCTATTTTTAAAATTAAATCGGCAACTATATCTGGAATGCCTATCGGCACCTATATCTGAAATGCCTATCGGCACCTATTTTTGATATGTCTTTCGGAAACTACATCTGAAATGCCTATCTGCTCCTATATTTGAAATTCCTATCGGCAACCATATCTGAAATGCCTATCGACACCTATATTTGAAATACCTATCGGCTTCGATATCTGAATTGCCTATCGGCACCTGTTTTTAAAATGCCAATCGGCAACTATATCTGAAATGCCTATCGACACCTATATTTGAAATGCCTATCAGCACTTATATTTGAAATGCCTATCGGCAACCATATCTTGAATGCCTATCGGCACCTATATTTAAAATGCCTATAGGCTTCTATATCTGAAATGCCTATCGGCACCTATTTTTAAAATGCCAATCGGCAACTATATCTGAAATGCCCATCGGCACCTATATCTGAAATGCCTATCGGCACCTATTTTTGAAATGCCTATCAGAAACTACATCTGAAATGCCTATCGGCACCTATATTTGAAATGCCTATCGGCAACCATATCTGAAATGAGTATCGACACCTATATTTGAAATACCTATCGGCTTCTATATCTAAAATGCCTATCGGCACCTATTTTTAAAATGCCAATCGGCAACTACAGATCTGAAATGCCTATCGGCACCTATATCTGAAATTCCAATCGGCACCAATTTTTGAAATGCCTATCGGAAACTACATCTGAAATGCCTATCAGCACCTATATTTGAAATACCTATCGGCAACCATATCTGAAATGCCTATCGACACCTATATTTGAAATACCTATCGGCTTCTATATCTGAAATGCCTATCAACACCTATTTTTAAAATGCCAATCGGCAACTATATCTGAAATGCCTATCGGCACCTATATCTGAAATGCCTATCGGCACCAATTTTTGAAATGCCTATCGGAAACTACATCTGAAATACCTATCAGCACCTATATTTGAAATGCCTATCGGAAACCATATCTGGAATGCTTATCGGCACCTATATTTGAAATGCCTATCGGCTTCTATATCTGAAATGCCTATCAGCACCTATTTTGAAAATGGCTCTCGGCAACTATATCTGAAATGCCTATCGGCACCTATATCTGAAATGCCTATCGACACCTATATTTGAAATACCTATCGGCAACCATATCTGGAATGCTTATCGGCACCTATATTTGAAATGCTTATCGGCTTCTAAATCTAAAATGCCTATCGGCACCTATTTTTAAAATGCCTATCGGAAACTACATCTGAAATGCCTGTCAGCACCTATATTTGAAATGCCTACCGGCAACCATATCTGGATTGCCTATCGGCACCTATATTTGAAATGCCTATCGGCTTCTATATCTTAAAATGCCTAGCGGCACCTATTTTTAAAGTGCCAATCGGCAACTATATCTGAAGTGCCTATCGGCACCTATATCTAAAATGCCTATCGGCACCTATTTTTGAAATGCCTATCAAAAACTACATCTGAAATGCCTATCAGCACCTATATTTGAAATGCCTATCGGCAACCACATCAGAAATGCCTATCGGCACCTATATCTGAAAAGCCTTTCGGCATTTATATCTGAAATGCCTATCGACACCTATATTTGAAATTCCTATCGGCACCTATATTTTAAATGCCTATCCGCAAATATATCTGATATGCCTATCGGCACCTATATCTGAAATGCCTATCGGCACCTATTTTTGAAATGCCTATCGGAAACTACATTTAAAATGCCTATCGGCACCTATTTTTAAAATGCGTATCGGCAACTATATCTGAAATGCCTATTTTCACCTATATCTGAAATACCTATCGGCACCTATTTTTGAAATGCCTATCGGAAACTACATCTGAAATGCCTATCAGCACCTATATCTGAAATGCCTATCGGCAACCATATCTGAAATGCCTATCGACACCTATATTTGAAATACCTATCGGCTTCTATATCTGAAATGCCTATCGGCACCTATTTTTAAAATGCCAATCGGCAACTATATCTGAAATGCCTATCGGCACCTATATCTGAAATGCCAATCGGCACCAATTTTTGAAATGCCTATCGGAAACTACATCTGAAATGCCTATCAGCACCTATATTTGAAATGCCTATAGGCAACCATATCTGGAATGCCTATCAGCACCTATATTTGAAATGCCTTTCGGGATTTATATCTGAAATGCCTATCGACACCTATATTTGAAATGCCTATCAGCACTTATATTTGAAATGCCTATCGGCAACCATATCTTGAATGCCTATTGGCACCTATATTTGAAATGCCTATCGGCTTCTATATCTGAAATGACTATCGGCACCTATTTTTAAAATGCCAATCGGCACCTATATCTGAAATGCCTATCGGCACCTATTTTTGAAATGCCTATAGGCAACCATATCTGGAATGCCTATCAGCACCTATATTTGAAATGCCTTTCGGGATTTATATCTGAAATGCCTATCGACACCTATATTTGAAATGCCTATCAGCACTTATATTTGAAATGCCTATCGGTAACCATATCTGGAGTGCCTATCGGCACCTATATTTGAAATGCCTATCGGCTTCTATATCTGAAATGCCTATCGGCACCTATTTTTAAAATGCCAATCGGCAACTATATCTGAAATGCCTATCGGCACCTATATCTGAAATGCCTATCGGCACCTATTTTTGAAATGCCTTTCGGAAACTACATCTGAAATGCCTATCTGCTCCTATATTTGAAATGCCTATCGGCAACCATATCTGATATGCCTATCGACACCTATATTTGAAATACCTATCGGCATCTATATCTGAAATGCCTATCGGCACCTGTTTTTAAAATGCCAATCGGCAACTATAACTGAAATGCCTATCGGCACCTATATCTGAAATGCCTATCGGCACCTATTTTTGAAATGCCTATCGGAAACTACATCTAAAATGCCTATCAGCACCTATATTTGAAATGCCTATCGGCAACCATATCTAGAATGCCTATCGGCACCTATTTTTGAAATGCTTATCGGCCTCTATATCTGAAATGCCTATCGTCACCTATTTTTAAAATGCCAATTGGCAACTATATCTGAAATGCCTATTGGCACCTATATCTGAAATGCCTATCGGCACCTATTTTTGAAATGCCTATTGGAAACTACATCTGAAATGCCTATCAGCACCTATATTTGAAATGCCTATCGGCAACCATATCTGGAATGCCTATCGGCACCTATATTTGAAATGCCTATCGGCTTCTATATCTGAAATGCCTATCGGCACCTATTTTTAAAATGCCAATCGGCAACTATATCTGAAATGCCTATCGGCACTTATATCTGAAATGCCTATCGGCACTTATTTTTGAAATGCCTATCGGAAACTACATCTGAAATGCCTATCAGCACCTATATTTGAAATGCCTATCGGCAAACATATCTGAAATGCCTATCGACACATATATTTGAAATACCTATCGGCTTCTATATCTGAAATGCCTATCGGCACCTATTTTTTAAATGCCAATCGGTAACTATATCTGAAATGCCTATCGGCACCTATATCTGAAATGCCTATCGGCACCAATTTCTGAAATGCCTATCGGAAACTACATCTGGAATGTCTATCAGCACCTATATTTGAAATGCCTATCGGCAACCATATCTTGAATGCCTATCGGCACCTATATTTGAAATGCCTATCGGTTTCTATATCTGAAATGCCTATCGGCACCTATTTTTAAAATGCCAATCGGCAACTATATCTGAAATGCCTATTGGCACCTATATCTGAAATGCCTATCGGCACCTATTTTTGAAATGCCTATCGGAAACTACATCTGAAATGCCTATCAGCAACTATATTTGAAATGCCTATCGGCAACCATATCTGGAATGCCTATCGGCACCTATATTTGAAATGCCTATCGGCTTCTATATCTAAAATGACTATCGGCACCTATTTTTAAAATGCCAATCGGCAACTATATCTGAAATGCCTATCGGCACCTATATCTGAAATGCCTATCGGCATCAATTTTTGAAATGCCTATCGGAAACTACACCTAAAATGCCTATCAGCACCTATATTTGAAATGCCTATCGGCAACCATATCTGGAATGCCTATCGGCACCTATATTTGAAATACCTATCGGCTTCTATATCTGAAATGCCTATCGGCACCTATATCTGAAATGCCTAATGGCTCCAATTTTTGAAATGCCAATCGGAAACTACATCTGAAATGCCTATCAGCACCTATATTTGAAATGCCTATCGGCAACCATATCTGGAATGCTTATCGGCACCTATATTTGAAATGCCTATCGGCTTCTATATCTGAAATGCCTATCGACACCTATTTTTAAAATGCCAATTGGCAACTATGTCTGAAATGCCTATCGGCACCTATATCTGAAATGCCTATCGGTACCTATTTTTTAAATGCCTATCGGAAACTACATCTGAAATGCCTATCAGCACCTATATTTGAAATGCCTATCGGCAACCATATCTGGAATGCCTATCGACACCTATATTTGAAATGCCTATCGGCTTCTATATCTGAAATGCCTATCGGCACCTATTTTTAAAATGCCAATCAGCAACTATATCTGAAATGCCTATCGGCACCTATATCTGAAATGCCTATCGGCACCTATTTTTGAAATGCCTTTCGGAAACTACATCTGAAATGCCTATCTGCTCCTATATCTGAAATAGAATAGAATAGAATAGAATAGAATATATTTGTACTGCCCTAAGTGGATACATCGTCAATTACAATAGAAAATAATAGCTAATAATTACAATTAAAAAATTCATCCATGCTGTAAAAACAATGTCTGACTAGAAATACTTTTAAATTAGTTTCAAATTTTTTTAAACATTGAATGCTTCTTAAACTACAAGGAAGCTTATTACATAAGACACTTCCAATATAATCCGGGTTTTTATGAGACAGTGTTAATCTGCACTTATCTAGTCTGATGTCTTCACGGTTTCTAATATTATAATTATGTACGTCATTGACTTTAGTGTATGAACTGATATTCTTTTTTATTCGTAAGGTACATTCAAAAATAAAAATACTGGAAACTGTTAAGATGTTATTATTTATGAATGTGCCTTTGCAAGTTTCCATCGGTTTCAAATCAAAAATTAAACGAATTATTCTCTTTTGTAAAATAAAAAGTCTTTGAACATCTGATGACTGACCCCAAATGACTATATTATATTTTATAATTGAAAAGATTAGTGAATAGTAAACTTGCAATAACACTTCTCGATTAACAAATGACTTTAATATTTTTATTGCGAAATATGCAGAGTTAACTTTCTTACATATATAATCTACGTGCTCATACCACTTTAAATTTTTGTCAATATGAAGACCTAGATATTTGACATAACTGACTAAATGAAGTGCATGATTATTCCATTTCAGGTTTAAGTTTAAATAATTTTTGTTTCCAAAAGATAATATTTTTGTCTTATCTTCATTAACCAGTAACTTATTTTTTTTACACCAAGTTGAGAAATCACTTAAAACACTTGAAATTTTCTCTTGTAATTGGTCTAGAGATTCTGCAGATATCAAAACAGAGGTGTCATCTGCATACATAACTACATCCCCCTGACTGATAAAGCATGGTAGGTCATTGATGATTATTAGAAAGGTAGAGGTCCGAGAACAGATCCTTGCGGAACACCGATATTTATTTGTTTCTCTTGTGAATATTCAGTTGCGATCTTAACTATTAATTTTCTGTTTGTCAAGTATGAATGAATCAATTGCAGAGCATTTCCTCGTATACCAATATTGTACAATTTTTCCATTAAAAACTCCTTTGAAACACTATCAAATGCCTTTGCCAGGTCAAAAAATATTCCTATAACATAACGGTTTTTATCAGTTGCTTCATAAACTTTTTTAACTATATTGATTGAAGCAGTTAATGTAGATTTGTTTTTTATAAAACCATGTTGATTTGGACACAGAAGATTATATTTTATTAAAAAGTTCATTATTCGATTAAAGATAACACGTTCCAAAACCTTAGATAGCGCTGACAAAATAGAGATAGGTCTGTAATTATTGACATTTTTGTGATCATCTTTTTTATATATCGGTTTTACTAACGCTGTTTTTAATTGGTCAGGGAAATGACCTAATTTAATAGAGCAATTTACTACGTTAGTTAAAGGACACATTAGCGATAATTTAGAACGCTTTAAGAGCCAAGAAATACTTCATCAATTCCTGCTGTTTTTTTGTTGTTAAGTGAGTCTATGATTGAACCTATCTCTTGTTCTGTAACATATTCCAAAAATAGAGAGTTACACACAGTTAATGGACTAATTGTACAGTTTTTATATATAATGTTATTGTATTGTTCATTTACTTTATTCTCCGCAATTGTAGAAAAATAGTTCGAGAAAATATTAGCAACACTTGAGGGATTAATTACATCTTGACCATTATAGGAAAGTGAAATTTGATCAGTTACATTTTTATGACGACCTAAGGTTTTGTTAATTATGTTCCAGGTTGTTTTATTCTTATTATTTGCTTTTTGAATTTTGTTCAAATAGTAACAAGTTTTGACTTCTTTAATTTTTTGTTTGTGACTTAGTTTAAATTTTTTGTACAGTTCATTTAATAATTGATTGTTTGTATATATTTTCCGTAAATCATTTAAAAGGCGCATAATTTCAGCACTGTTTTTAATTTCTTGATTTACCCAGTTCTGATCGTGTGTTTTTATAAATACTTCCTTATAGCAAAAACTAGAGCTGAAAGACCATGAGAAATGTTCTATAAAAATCAAACATTGAATTTACATCATTAAATGTTTTCAAATAATCCCAGTTACAAGAACTAAAAAGATGATTAAAATATTTAATATTTTCGTCACTATAAGATCTTACGAATTTCTTGGTTAAACTTGTATTGTTCACATTTCTTGTAGACAAGTTATATGAATTATTAAATTTAAAAATTAAAACTAAATGATCAGAAAGTTCCGGATCAAAAACTGAGGTGTGATATAACTGTTTACTTATATTTGTGTATATATGATCAATGGCAGTTTTCGACGAATTTGTAATTCTTGTAGGTACACATGAAGTAATGTCTAGTTGAAAAGAGCTCATTAAGTCAAAAAGCATTTTTTTTTGTAGAGATTCACATAAGTGGTTTACATTAAAATCACCACAGACGATAACCTGCTGATTTCGGGAAATAATCTTATTTAAAACTATATTTAGTTGACTAATAAAAGTGTCCCAGTCACCTGAAGGAGATCTATATATATTTAACAAAAAATGCCTATCGGCACCTATATCTGAAATGCCTATTGGATCCACTTTTGAAATGCCTATCGGAAACTACATCTAAAATGCCTATCAGCACCTATATTTGAAATGCCTATCGGCAACCATATCTGGAATGCCTATCGGCACCTATATTTGAAATGCCTATCTGCTTCTATATCTGAAATGCCTATCGGCACCTATTTTTAAAATGCCAATTGGCAACTATATCTGAAATGCCTATCGGCACCTATATCTGAAATGCCTATCGGCACCTATTTTTGAAATGCCTATCGGAAACTACATCTAAAATGCCTATCAGCACCTATATTTGAAATGCCTATCGGCAACCATATCTGGAATGCCTATCGGCACCTATATTAATTGAAATGCCTATCGGCTTCTATATCTGAAATGTCTATCGGCACCTATTTTTAAAATGCCAATCGGCAACTATATCTGAAATGCCTATCGGCACCTATATCTGAAATGCCTATCGGCACCTATTTTTGAAATGCCTATTGGAAACTACATCTAAAATGCCTATCAGCACCTATATTTGAAATGCCTATCGGCAACCATATCTGAAATGCCTATCGGCACCTATTTTTGAAATGCCTATCGGAAACTACATCTAAAATGCCTATCAGCACCTATATTTGAAATGCCTATCGGCAACCATATCTGGAATGCCTATCGGCACCTATATTTGAAATGCCTATCGGCTTCTATATCTGAAATGCCTATCGGCACCTATTTTTAAAATGCCAATCGGCAACTATATCTGACATGCCTATCGGCACCTATATCTGAAATGCCCATCGGCACCTATTTTTCAAATGCCTATCGAAAACTACATCTGAAATGCCTATCAGCACCTATATTTGAAATGCCTATCGGCAACCACATCGGAAATGCCTATCGGCACCTATATCTGAAATGCCTATCGACACCTATATTTGAAATGCCTATCGGCACCTATATTTTAAATGCCTATCGGCAACTATATCTGATATGCCTATCGGCACCTATATCTGAAATGCCTATCGGCACCTATTTTTGAAATGCCTATCGGAAACTACATCTAAAATGCCTATCAGCACCTATATTTGAAATGCCTATCGGTAACCATATCTGGAATGCCTATCGGCACCTATATTTGAAATGCCTATCGGCTTCTATATCTGAAATGCCTATCGGCACCTATTTTTAAAATGCCAATCGGCAACTATATCTGAAATGCCTATCGGCACCTATATCTGAAATGCCTATCGGCACCTATTTTTGAAATGCCTATTGGAAACTACATCTGAAATGCCTATCAGCACCTATATTTGAAACGCCTATCGGCAACCATATCTGAAATGCCTATCGGCACCTATTTTTGAAATGCCTATCGGAAACTACATCTAAAATGCCTATCAGCAACTATATTTGAAATGCCTATCGGCAACCATATCTGGAATGCCTATCGGCACCTATATTTGAAATGCCTATCGGCTTCTATATCTGAAATGCCTATCGGCACCTATTTTTAAAATGCCAATCGGCAACTATATCTGAAATGCCTATCGGCACCTATATCTGAAATGCCTATCGGCACCAATTTTTGAAATGCCTATCGGAAAATACATCTGATATGCCTATCAGCACCTATATTTGAAATGCCTATCGGCAATCATATCTGGAATGCTTATCGGCACCTATATTTGAAATGCCTATCGGCTTCTATATCTGAAATGCCTATCGGCACCTATTTTTAAAATGCCAATCGGCAACTATATCTGAAATGCCTATCGGCACCTATATCTGAAATGCATATCGGCACCTATTTTTGAAATGCTTATCGGAAACTACATCTTAAATGCCTATCAGCACTTATATTTGAAATGCCTATCGGCAACCATATCTGGAATGCCTATCGTCACCTATATTTGAAATGCCTATCGGCAACCATATCTGGAATGCCTATCGGCACCTATATTTGAAATGCTTATCTGCTTCTATATCTGAAATTCCTATCGGCACCTATTTTTAAAATGCCAATCGGCAACTATATCTGTAATGCCTATCGGCACCTATATCTGAAATGCCTATCGGCACCTATTTTTAAAATGCCTATCGGAAACCAGATCTGAAATGCCTATCAGCACCAATAATTGAAATGCCTATCGGCAACCATATCTGAAATGCCTATCGACACCTATATTTGAAATACCTATCGGCTTCTATATCTGAAATGCCTATCGGCACCTATTTTTAAAATGCCAATCGGCAACTATATCTGAAATGCCTAACGGCACCTATATCTGAAATGCCTATCGGCACCAATTTTTAAAGTGCATATCGGAAACTACATCTGAAATGCCTATCAGTACCTATATTTGAAATGCCTATCGGCAACCATATCTGGAATGCCTATCGGCACCTATATTTGAAATGCCTATCGGCTTCTATATCTGAAATGCCTATCGGCACTTATTTTTAAAATGCCAATCGGCAATTATATCTGAAATGCCTATCGGCATCTATATATGAAATGCCTATCGTCACCTATTTTTGAAATGCCTATCGGAAACTAAATCGAAAATGCCTATCAGCACCTATATTTGAAATGCCTATCGGCAACCATATCTGAAATGCCTATCGGCACCTATATTTGAAATGCCTATCGGCTTCTATATCTGAAATGCCTATCGGCACCTATTTTTAAAATGCCAATCGGCAACTATATCTGAAGTGCCTACCGGCACCTATATCTAAAATGCCTATCGGCACCTATTTTTCAAACGCCTATCGAAAACTACATCTGAAATGCCTATCAGCACCCGTATTTGAAATGCCTATCGGCAACCACATCGGGAATGCCTATCGGCACCTATATCTGAAATGCCTTTCGGCATTTATATCTGAAATGCCTATCGACACCTATATTTGGAATGCCTATCGGCACCTATATTTTAAATGCCTATCGGCAACTGTATCTGATATGCCTATCGGCACCTATATCTGAAATGCCTATCGGCACCTATTTTTGAAATGCCTATCGGAAACTACATCTAAAACGCCTATCGGCACCTTTTTTTAAGATGCCAATCGGCAGCTATATCTGAAATGTCTATAGGCACCTATGTCTGAAATGCCTATCGGCACCTATTTTTGAAATGCCTATCGGAAGCTACATCTGAAATGCCTATCAGCACCTATATTTTAAATGCCTATCGGCAACCATATAGGAAATGCCTATCGACACCTATATTTGAAATACCTATCGGCTTCTATATCTGAAATGCCTATCGGCACCTATTTTTAAAATGCCATACGGCAACTATATCTGAAATGCCTATCGGCACCTATATCTGAAATGCCTATCGGCACCAATTTTTGAAATGCCTATCGGAAACTACATCTTAAATGCCTATCAGCACCTATATTTGAAATGCCTATCGGCCACATTATCTGGAATGCCTATCGGCACCTATATTTGAAATGCCTATCGGCTTCTATATCTGAAATGCCTATCGACACCTATTTTTAAAATGCCAATTGGCAACTATATCTGAAATACCTATCGGCACCTATATCTGAAATGCCTATCGGTACCTATTTTTGAAATGCCTATCGGAAACTACATCTAAAATGCCTATCAGCACCTATATTTCAAATGCCTATCGGCAACCATATCTGTAATGCCTATCGGCACCTATATTTGAAATGCCTATCGGCTTCTATATCTGAAATGCCTATCGGCACCTATTTTTATAATGCCAATTGGCAACTATATCGGAAATGCCTATCGTCACCTATACCTGAAATGCCTATCGGCACCTATTTTTGAAATGCCTATCGGCACCTATTTTTAAAATGCCAATCGGCAACTATATCTGAAATGCCTATCGGCACCTATATCTGAAATGCCTATCAGCACCAATTTTTAAAATGCCTATCGGAAACTACATCTGGAATGCCTATCAGCACCTATATTTGAAATGCCTATCGGCAATCATATCTGGAATGCCTATCGGCACCTATATTTGAAATGCCTATCGGCTTCTATATCTGAAATGCCTATCGACACCTAATTTTAAAATGCCAATCGGCAACTATATCTGAAATGCCTATCGGCACCTATATCTGAAATGCCTATCGGCACCTATTTTTGAAATGCCTATCGGAAACTACATCTGAAATGCCTATCAGCACCTATATTTGAAATGCCTATCGGCAACCATATCTGAAATGTCTATCGACACCTATATTTGAAATACCTATCGGCTTCCACATCTGAAATGCCTATCGGCACCTATTTTTTAAATGCCAATCGGCAACTATATCTGAAATGCCTATTGGCACCTATATCTAAAATGCCTATCGGCACCTATTTTTAAAATGCCAATCGGCAACTATATCTGAAATGCCTAACGGCACCTATATCTGAAATGCCTATCGGCACCTATTTTTGAAATGCCTATCGGAAACTACATTTGAAATGCCTATCAGCACCTATATTTGAAATGCCTATCGGCAACCATATCTGCAATGCCTATCGGCACTTATATTTAAAATGCCTATCGGCTTCTATATCTGAAATGCCTATCAGGACCTATTTTTAAAATGCCAATCGGCAAATATATCTGAAATGCCTATCGGCACCTATATCTGAAATGCCTATCGGTACCTATTTTTGAAATGCCTATCGGAAACTACATCTGAAATGCCTATCAGCACCTATATTTGAAATGCCTATCGGCAACCATATCTGGAATTCCTATCGGCACCTATATTTGAAATGCCTATCGGCTTCTATATCTGAAATGCCTATCGGCACCTATTTTTAAAATGCCAATCGGCAACTATATCTGTAATGCCTATCGGCACCTATATCTAAAAAGCCTATCGGCACCTATTTTTGAAATGCGTATCGACACCTATATTTGAAATACCTATCGGCTTCTATCTCTGAAATGCCTATCGGCACCTATTTTTAAAATGCCATTCGGCAACTATATCTGAAATGCCTATCGGCACCTATATCTGAAATGCCTATCGGCACCAATTTTTGAAATGCCTATCGGAAACTACATCTGAAATGCCTATCAGCACCTATATTTGAAATGCCTATCGGCAACCATATCTGGAATGCCTATCGGCACCTATATTCGAAATGCCTATCGGCTTCTATATCTGAAATGCCTATCGGCACCTATTTTTAAAATGGTAATCGGCAACTATATCTGAAATGCCTATCGGCACCTATATCTGAAATGCCTATCGGCACCTATTTTTGAAATGCCTATCGAAAACTACATCTGAAATGCCTATCAGCACCTATATTTGAAATGCCTATCGGCAACCATATCTGGAATGCCTATCGGCACCTATATTTGAAATGCCTATCTGCTTCTATATCTGAAATGCCTATCGGCACCTATCTTTAAAATGCTAATTGGCAACTATATCTGAAATGCCTATCGGCACCTATATCTGAAATGCCTATCGGCACCTATTTTTGAAATGCCTATCGGAAACTACATCTAAAATGCCTATCAGCACCTATATTTGAAATGCCTATCGGCAACCATATCTGGAATGCCTATCGGCACCTATATTAATTGAAATGCCTATCGGCTTCTATATCTGAAATGCCTATCGGCACCTATTTTTAAAATGCCAATCGGCAACTATATCTGAAATGCCTATCGGCACCTATATCTGAAATGCCTATCGGCACCTATTTTTGAAATGCCTATTGGAAACTACATCTGAAATGCCTATCAGCACCTATATTTGAAATGCCTATCGGCAACCATATCTGAAATGCCTATCGGCACCTATTTTTGAAATGCCTATCGGAAACTACATCTAAAATGCCCGTCAGCACCTATATTTGAAATGCCTATCGGCAACCATATCTGGAATGCCTATCGGCACCTATATTTGAAATGCCTATCGGCTTCTATATCTGAAATGCCTATCGGCACCTATTTTTAAAATGCCAATCGGCAACTATATCTGACATGCCTATCGGCACCTATATCTGAAATGCCTATCGGCACCAATTTTTGAAATGCCTATCGGAAAATACATCTGAAATGCCTATCAGCACCTATATTTGAAATGCCTATCGGCAATCATATCTGGAATGCTTATCGGCACCTATATTTGAAATGCCTATCGGCTTCTATATCTGAAATGCCTATCGGCACCTATTTTTAAAATGCCAATCGGCAACTATATCTGAAATGCCTATCGGCACCTATATCTGAAATGCATATCGGCACCTATTTTTGAAATGCTTATCGGAAACTACATCTTAAATGCCTATCAGCACTTATATTTGAAATGCCTATCGGCAACCATATCTGGAATGCCTATCGGCACCTATATTTGAAATGCCTATCGGCAACCATATCTGGAATGCCTATCGGCACCTATATTTGAAATGCCTATCGGCTTCTAAATCTGAAATTCCTATCGGCACCTATTTTTAAAATGCCAATCGGCAACTATATCTGTAATGCCTATCGGCACCTATATCTGAAATGCCTATCGGCACCTATTTTTAAAATGCCTATCGGAAACCAGATCTGAAATGCTTATCAGCACCAATAATTGAAATGCCTATCGGCAACCATATCTGAAATGCCTATCGACACCTATATTTGAAATACCTATCGGCTTCTATATCTGAAAAGCCTATCGGCACCTATTTTTAAAATGCCAATCGGCAACTATATCTGAAATGCCTAACGGCACCTATATCTGAAATGCCTATCGGTACCAATTTTTGAAGTGCATATCGGAAACTACATCTGAAATGCCTATCAGTACCTATATTTGAAATGCCTATCGGCAACCATATCTGGAATGCCTATCGGCACCTATATTTGAAATGCCTATCGGCTTCTATATCTGAAATGCCTATCGGCACTTATTTTTAAAATGCCAATCGGCAACTATATCTGAAATGCCTATAGCCACCTAAATCTAAAATGCCTATCGGCACCTATTTTTGATATGCCAATTGGAAACTACATCTGAAATGCCTATCAGCACCTATATTTAAAATGCCTATCGGCAACCATATCTGGAATGCCTATCGGCACCTATATTTGAAATGCCTATCGGCTTCTATATCTGAAATGCCTATCGGCACCTATTTTTAAAATGCCAATCGACAACTATATCTGAAATGCCTATCGGCACCTATATCTGAAATGCCTATCGGCACCAATTTTTGAAATGCCTATCGGAAACTACATCTGAAATGCCTATCAGCACCTATATTTGAAATGCCTATCGGCAACCATATCTGGAATGCCTATCGTCACCTATATTTGAAATGCCTATCGGCTTCTATATCTGAAATGCCTATCGGCACCTATTTTTAAAATGCCAATCGGCAATTATATCTGAAATGCCTATCGGCACCTATATATGAAATGCCTATCGGCACCTATTTTTGAAATGCCTATCGGAAACTAAATCTGAAATGCCTATCAGCACCTATATTTGAAATGCCTATCGGCAACCATATCTGAAATGCCTATCGGCACCTATATTTGAAATGCCTATCGGCTTCTATATCTGAAATGCCTATCGGCACCTATTTTTAAAATGCCAATCGGCAACTATATCTGAAGTGCCTACCGGCACCTATATCTGAAATGCCTATCGGCACCTATTTTTCAAATGCCTATCGAAAACTACATTTGAAATGCCTATCAGCACCTATATTTGAAATGCCTATCGGCAACCACATCGGAAATGCCTATCGGCACCTATATCTGAAATGCCTTTCAGCATTTATATCTGAAATGCCTATCGACACCTATATTTGAAATGCCTATCGGCACTTATATTTTAAATGCCTATCGGCAACTATATCTGATATGCCTATCGGCACCTATATCTGAAATGCTTATCGGCACCTATTTTTGAAATGCCTATCGGAAACTACATCTAAAATGCCTATCAGCACCTATATTTGAAATGCCTATCGGCAACCATATCTGGAATGCCTATCGGCACTTATATTTGAAATGCCTATCGGCTTCTATATCTGAAATGCCTATCGGCACCTATTTTTAAAATGCCAATCGGCAACTATATCTGAAATGCCTATCGGCACCTATATCTGAAATGCCTATCGGCACCTATTTTTGAAATGCCTATTGGAAACTACATCTGAAATGCCTATCAGCACCTATATTTGAAATGCCTATCGGCAACCATATCTGAAATGCCTATCGGCACCTATTTTTGAAATGCCTATCGGAAACTACATCTAAAATGCCTATCAGCACCTATATTTGAAATGCCTATCGGCAACCATATCTGGAATGCCTATCGGCACCTACATTTGAAATGCCTATCGGCTTCTATATCTGAAATGCCTATCGGCACCTATTTTTAAAATGCCAATCGGCAACTATATCTGAAATGCCTATCGGCACCTATATCTGAAATGCCTATCGGCACCAATTTTTGAAATGCCTATCGGAAAATACATCTGAAATGCCTATCAGCACCTATATTTGAAATGCCTATCGGCAATCATATCTGGAATGCTTATCGGCACCTATATTTGAAATGCCTATCGGCTTCTATATCTGAAATGCCTATCGGCACCTATTTTTAAAATGCCAATCGGCAACTATATCTGAAATGCCTATCGGCACCTATATCTGAAATGCATATCGGCACCTATTTTTGAAATGCTTATCGGAAACTACATCTTAAATGCCTATCAGCACTTATATTTGAAATGCCTATCGGCAACCATATCTGAAATGCATATCGGCACCTATATTTGAAATGCCTATCGGCAACCATATCTGGAATGCCTATCGGCAACCATATCTGGAATGCCTATCGGCACCTATATTTGAAATGCTTATCTGCTTCTATATCTGAAATTCCTATCGGCACCTATTTTTAAAATGCCAATCGGCAACTATATCTGTAATGCCTATCGGCACCTATATCTGAAATGCCTATCGGCACCTATTTTTAAAATGCCTATCGGAAACCAGATCTGAAATGCCTATCAGCACCAATAATTGAAATGCCTATCGGCAACCATATCTGAAATGCCTATCGACACCTATATTTGAAATACTTATCGGCTTCTATATCTGAAATGCCTATCGGCACCTATTTTTAAAATGCCAATCGGCAACTATATCTGAAATGCCTAACGGCACCTATATCTGAAATGCTTATCGGCACTAATTTTTGAAGTGCATATCGGAAACTACATCTGAAATGCCTATCAGTACCTATATTTGAAATGCCTATCGGCAACCATATCTGGAATGCCCTTCGGCACCTATATTTGAAATGCCTATCGGCTTCTATATCTGAAATGCCTATCGGCACTTATTTTTAAAATGCCAATCGGCAACCATATCTGAAATGCCTATAGCCACCTATATCTGAAATGCCTATCGGCACCTATTTTTGATATGCCAATTGGAAACTACATCTGAAATGCCTATCAGCACCTATATTTAAAATGCCTATCGGCAACCATATCTGGAATGCCTATCGGCACCTATATTTGAAATGCCTATCGGGTTCTATATCTGAAATGCCTATCGGCACCTATTTTTAAAATGCCAATCGACAACTATATCTGAAATGCCTATCGGCACCTATATCTGAAATGCCTATCGGCACCAATTTTTGAAATGCCTATCGGAAACTACATCTGAAATGCCTATCAGCACCTATATTTGAAATGCCTATCGGCAACCATATCTGGAATGCCTATCGTCACCTATATTTGAAATGCCTATCGGCTTCTATATCTGAAATGCCTATCGGCACCTATTTTTAAAATGCCAATCGGCAATTATATCTGAAATGCCTATCGGCACCTATATATGAAATGCCTATCGGCACCTATTTTTGAAATGCCTATCGGAAACTAAATCTGAAATGCCTATCAGCACCTATATTTGAAATGCCTATCGGCAACCATATCTGAAATGCCTATCGGCACCTATATTTGAAATGCCTATCGGCTTCTATATCTGAAATGCCTATCGGCACCTATTTTTAAAATGCCAATCGGCAACTATATCTGAAGTGCCTACCGGCACCTATATCTGAAATGCCTATCGGCACCTATTTTTCAAATGCCTATCGAAAACTACATCTGAAATGCCTATCAGCACCTATATTTGAAATGCCTATCGGCAACCACATCGGAAATGCCTATCGGCACCTATATCTGAAATGCCTTTCGGCATTTATATCTGAAATGCCTATCGACACCTATATTTGAAATGCCTATCGGCACCTATATTTTAAATGCCTATCGGCAACTATATCTGATATGCCTATCGGCACCTATATCTGAAATGCCTATCGGCACCTATTTTTGAAATGCCTATCGGAAACTACATCTAAAATGCCTATCGGCACCTATTTTTAAAATGCCAATCGACAACTATATCTGAAATGCCTATCGGCACCTATATCTGAAATGCCTATCGGCACCAATTTTTGAAATGCCTATCGGAAACTACATCTGAAATGCCTATCAGCACCTATATTTGAAATGCCTGTCGGCAACCATATCTGGAATGCCTATCGTCACCTATATTTGAAATGCCTATCGGCTTCTATATCTGAAATGCCTATCGGCACCTATTTTTAAAATGCCAATCGGCAATTATATCTGAAATGCCTATCGGCACCTATATATGAAATGCCTATCGGCACCTATTTTTGAAATGCCTATCGGAAACTAAATCTGAAATGCCTATCAGCACCTATATTTGAAATGCCTATCGGCAACCATATCTGAAATGCCTATCGGCACCTATATTTGAAATGCCTATCGACTTCTATATCTGAAATGCCTATCGGCACCTATTTTTAAAATGCCAATCGGCAACTATATCTGAAGTGCCTACCGGCACCTATATCTGAAATGCCTATCGGCACCTATTTTTTAAATGCCTATCGAAAACTACATCTGAAATGCCTATCAGCACCTATATTTGAAATGCCTATCGGCAACCACATCGGAAATGCCTATCGGCACCTATATCTGAAATGCCTTTCGGCATTTATATCTGAAATGCCTATCGACACCTATATTTGAAATGCCTATCGGCACCTATATTTTAAATGCCTATTGGCAACTATATCTGATATGCCTATCGGCACCTATATCTGAAATGCCTATCGGCACCTATTTTTGAAATGCCTATCGGAAACTACATCTAAAATGCCTATCGGCACCTATTTTTAAAATGCTAATCGGCAACTATATCTGAAATGCCTATCGGCACCTATATCTATAATGCCTATCGGCACCTATTTTTGAAATGCCTATCGGAAACTACATCTGAAATGCCTATCAGCACCTATATTTGAAATGCCTGTCGGCTTCTATATCTGAAATGCCTATCGGCACCTATTTTTAAAATGGCAATCGGCAACTATATCTGAAATGCCTATCGGCACCTATATCTGAAATGCCTATCGGCACCTATTTTTGAAATGCCTATCGGAAACTACATCTGAAATGCCTATCAGCACCTATATTTGAAATGCCTATCGGCTTCTATATCTGAAATGCCTATCGGCACCTATTTTTAAAATGCCAATCGGCAACTATATCTGAAATGCCTATCGGCAACCATATCTGAAATGCCTATCGACACCTATATTTGAAATACCTATCGGCTTCTATATCTGAAATGCCTATCGGCACCTATTTTTAAAATGCCAATCGGCAACTATATCTGAAATGCCTATCGGCACCTATATCTGAAATGCCTATCGGCACCTTTTTTTGAAATGCCTATCGGAAACTACATCTGAATTGCCTATCAGCACCAATATTTGAAATGCCTATCGGCAACCATATCTGAAATGCGTATCGACACCTATATTTGAAATACCTATCGGCTTCTATCTCAGAAATGCATATCGGCACCTATTTTTAAAATGCCAATCGGCAACTATATCTGAAATGCCTATCGGCACCTATATCTGAAATGCCTATCGGCACCAATTTTTGAAATGCCTATCGGAAACTACATCTGAAATGCCTATCAGCACCTATATTTGAAATGCCTATCGGCAACCATATCTGGAATGCCTATCGGCACCTATATTTGAAATGCCTATCGGATTCTATATCTGAAATGCCTATCGGCACCTATTTTTAAAATGCCAATCGGCAACTATATCTGAAATGCCTATCGGCACCTATATCTGAAATGCCTAACGGCACCTATTTTTGAAATGCCTATCGGAAAATACATCTGAAATGCCTATCAGCACCTATATTTGAAATGCCTATCGGCAACCATATCTGGAACGCCTATCGGCACCAATTTTTGAAATGCCTATCGGAAACTACGTCTGAAATGCCTATCAGCACCTATATTTGAAAGGCCTATCGGCAACCATATCTGAAATGCCTATCGGCACCAATTTTTGAAATGCCTATCGGAAACTACATCTGAAATGCCTATCAGCACCTATATTTGAAATGCCTATCAGCCTCTATATCTGAAATGCCTATCGGCACCTATTTTAAAATGCCAATCGGTAACTATATCTGAAGTGCCTATCGGCACCTATATCTGAAATGCCTATCGCACCTATTTTTGAAATGCCTAACGAAAACTACATCCAAAATGCCTATCAGCACCTATATTTGAAATGCCTATCAGCAACCACATCAGAAATGCCTATCGGCACCTATATCTGAAATGCCTTTCGGCATTTATATCTGAAATGCCTTTCGGCATTTATATCTGAAATGCCTATCGACACCTATATTTGAAATGCCTATCGGCACCTATATTTTAAATGCCTATCGGCAACTATATCTGATATGCCTATCGGCACCTATATCTGAAATGCCTATCGGCACCTATTTTTGAAATGCCTATCGGAAACTACATCTAAAACGCCTTTTGGCACCTTTTTTTAAAATGCCAATCGGCAGCTATATCTGAAATGTCTATAGGCACCTATGTCTGAAATGCCTATCAGCACCTATTTTTGAAATGCCTATCGGAAACTACATCTGAAATGCCTATCAGCACCTATATTTTAAATGCCTATCGGCAACCATATAGGAAATGCCTATCGACACCTATATTTGAAATACCTATCGGCTTCTATATCTGAAATGCCTATCGGCACCTATTTTTAAAATGCCATACGGCAACTATATCTGAAATGCCTATCGGCACCTATATCTGAAATGCCTATCGGCACCAATTTTTGAAATGCCTATCGGAAACTACATCTTAAATGCCTATCAGCACCTATATTTGAAATGCCTATCGGCCACATTATCTGGAATGCCTATCGGCACCTATATTTGAAATGCCTATCGGCTTCTATATCTGAAATGCCTATCGACACCTATTTTTAAAATGCCAATTGGCAACTATATCTGAAATACCTATCGGCACCTATATCTGAAATGCCTATCGGTACCTATTTTTGAAATGCCTATCGGAAACTACATCTAAAATGCCTATCAGCACCTATATTTCAAATGCCTATCGGCAACCATATCTGTAATGCCTATCGGCACCTATATTTGAAATGCCTATCGGCTTCTATATCTGAAATGCCTATCGGCACCTATTTTTAAAATGCCAATTGGCAACTATATCGGAAATGCCTATCGTCACATATACCTTAAATGCCTATCGGCACCTATTTTTGAAATGCCTATCGGCACCTATTTTTAAAATGCCAATCGGCAAGTATATCTGAAATGCCTATCGGCACCTATATCTGAAATGCCTATCGGTACCTATTTTTGAAATGCCTATCGGAAACTACATCTGAAATGCCTATCAGCACCTATATTTGAAATGCCTATCGGCAACCATATCTGGAATGCCTATCGGCACCTATATTTGAAATGCCTATCGGCTTCTATATCTGAAATGCCTATCGGCACCTATTTTTAAAATGCCAATCGGCAACTATATCTGTAATGCCTATCGGCACCTATATCTGGAAAGCCTATCGGCACCTATTTTTGAAATGCCTATCGGAAACAACATCTGAATTGCCTATCAGCACCAATATTTGAAATGTCTATCGGCAACCATATCTAAAATGCGTATCGACACCTATATTTGAAATACCTATCGGCTTCTATCTCTGAAATGCCTATCGGCACCTATTTTTAAAATGCCATTCGGCAACTATATCTGAAATGCCTATCGGCACCTATATCTGAAATGCCTATCGGCACCAATTTTTGAAATGCCTATCGGAAACTACATCTGAAATGCCTATCAGCACCTATATTTGAAATGCCTATCGGCAACCATATCTGGAATGCCTATCGGCACCTATATTTGAAATGCCTATCGGCTTCTATATCTGAAATGCCTATCGGCACCTATTTTTGAAATGCCTATCGGAAACTACATCTGAAATGCCTATCAGCACCTATATTTGAAATGCCTATCGGCAACCATATCTGAAATGCCTATCGACACCTATATTTGAAATACCTATCGGCTTCTATATCTGAAATTCCAATCGGCACCTATTTTTAAAATGCCAATCGGTAACTATATCTGAAATGCCTATCGCCACCTATATCTGAAATGGCTATCGGCACCAATTTTTGGAATGCCTATCGGAAACTACATCTGGAATGCCCATCAGCACCTATATTTGAAATGCCTATCGGCAACCATATCTGGAATGCCTATCTGCACCTATATTTGAAATGCCTATCGGCTTCTATATCTGAAATGCCTATCGACACCTATTTTTAAAATGCCAATCGGCAACTATATCTGAAATGCCTATCGGCACCTATATCTGAAATGCCTATCGGCACCTATTTTTGAAATTCCTATCGGAAACTACATCTGAAATTCCTATCAGCACCTATATTTGAAATGCCTATCGGCAACCATATCTGAAATGCCTATTGACACCTATATTTGAAATACCTATCGGCTTCTATATCTGAAATGCCTATCGGCATCTATTTTTAAAATGCCAATCGGCAACTATATCTGAAATGCCTATCGGCACCTTTATCTGAAATGCCTATCGTCACCAATTTTTGAAATGCCTATCGGAAACTACATCTGAAATGCCTATCAGCACCTATATTTGAAATGCCTATCGGCAACCATATCTGGAATGCTTATCGGCACCTATATTTGAAATGCCTATCAGCTTCCATATCTGAAATGCCTATCGGCACCTATTTTTAAAATGCCAATCGGCAACTATATCTGAAATGCCTATCGGCACCTATATCTGAAATACCTATCGGCACCTATTTTTGAAATGCCTATCGGTAACTACATCTAAAATGTTTATCAGCACCTATATTTGAAATGCCTATCGGCAACCACATCAGAAATGCCTATCGGCACCTATATCTAAAATGCCTTTCGGCATTTATATCTGAAATGCCTATCGACACCTATATTTGTAATGCCTATCGGCACCTATATTTTAAATGTTTATCGGCAACTATATCTGATATGCCTATCGGCACTTATATCTGAAATGCCTATCGGCACCTATTTTTAAAATGCCAATCGGCAACTATATCTAAAGTGCCTATCGGCACCTATATCTCAAATGCCTATCGGCACCTCTTTTTGAAATGCCTATCGAAAACTACATCTGAAATGCCTATCAGCACCTATATTTGAAATGCCTATCAGCAACCACATCAGAATTGCCTATCGGCACCTATATCTGAATTGCCATTCGGCATTTATATCTGAAATGCCTATCGACACCTATATTTGAAATGCCTATCGGCACCTATATTTTAAATGCCTATCGTCAACTATATCTGATATGCCTATCGGCACCTATTTTTTAAATGCCAAAAGGAAACTACATCTAAAATGCCTATCGGCACCTATTTTTAAAATGCCAATCGGCAACTATATCTGAAATGCCTATCGGCACCTATATCTGAAATGCCTATCGGCACCTATTTTTGAAATGCCTATCGGAAACTACATCTAAAATGCCTATCAGCACCTATATTTGAAATGCCTATCGGCAGCCATATCTGAAATGCCTATCGACACCTACATTTGAAATACTTATCGGCTTCTATATCTGAAATGCCTATCAGCACCTATTTTAAAAATGCCAATGGGCAACTATATCTGACATGCCTATCGGCACCTATATCTGAAATGCCTATCGGCACCTATTTTTGAAATGCCTATCGGAAACTACATCTAAAATGCCTATCAGCACCTATATTTGAAATGCCTACCGGCAGCCATATCTGAAATGCCTATCGACACCTACATTTGAAATACTTATCGGCTTCTATATCTGAAATGCCTATCAGCACCTATTTTAAAAATGCCAATCGGCAACTATATCTGACATGCCTCTCGGCACCTATATCTGAAATGCCTATCGGTACCTATTTTTGAAATGCCTATCGGAAACTACATCTGAAATGCCTATCAGCACTTATATTTGAAATGCCTATTGGCAACCATATCTGGAATGCCTATCGGCACCTATATTTGAAATGCCTATCGGCTTCTATATCTGAAATGCCTATCGGCACCTATTTTTAAAATGCCAATCGGCAACTATATCTGAAGTGCCTATCGGCACTTATATCTGAAATGCCTATCGGCACCTATTTTTGAAATGCCTATCGGAAACTACATCTAAAATGCCTATCAGCACCTATATTTGAAATGCCTATCGGCATTTATATCTGAAATGCCTATCGACACCTATATTTGAAATGCCTATCGGCACCTATATTTTAAATGCCTATCGGCAACTATATCTGATATGCCTATCGGCACCTATATCTGAAATGCCTATCGGCACCTATTTTTGAAATGCCTATCGGAAACTACATCTAAAATGCCTATCGGCACCTATTTTTAAAATGCCAATCGGCAGCTATATCTGAAATGCCTATCGGCACCTATATCTATAATGCCTATCGGCACCTATTTTTGAAATGCCTATCGGAAACTACATCTGAAATGCCTATCAGCACCTATATTTGAAATGCCTATCGGCAACCACATCGGAAATGCCTATCGGCACCTATATCTGAAATGCCTTTCGGCATTTATATCTGAAATGCCTATCGACACCTATATTTAAAATGCCTATCGGCACCTTTATTTTAAATGCCTATCGGCAACTATATCTGATATGCCTATCGGCACCTATATCTGAAATGCCTATCGGCACCTATTTTTGAAATGCCTATCGGAAACTACATCTAAAATGCCTATCGGCACCTATTTTTAAAATGCCAATCGGCAACTATATCTGAAATGCCTATCGGCACCTATATCTATAATGCCTATCGGCACCTATTTTTGAAATGCCTATCGGAAACTACATCTGAAATGCCTATCAGCACCTATATTTGAAATGCCTATCGGCAACCATATCTGAAATGCCTATCGACACCTATATTTGAAATACCTATCGGCTTCTATATCTGAAATGCCTATCGGCACCTATTTTTAAAATGCCAATCGGCAACTATATCTGAAATGCCTATCGGCACCTATATCTGAAATGCCTATCGGCACCAATTTTTGAATTGCCTATCGGAAACTACATCTGAAATGCCCATCAGCACCTATATTTGAAATGCCTATCAGCAACCATATCTGGAATGCCTATCGGCACCTATATTTGAAATGCCTATCGGCTTCTATATCTGAAATGCCTATCGGCACCTATTTTTAAAATGCCAATCGGCAACTATATCTGAAATGCCTATCGGCGCCTATATCTGAAATGCCTATCGGCACCTATTTTTGAAATGCCTATCGGAAACTACATCTGAAATGCCTATCAGCACCTATATTTGAAATGCCTATCGGCAACCATATCTGCAATGCCTATCGGCACCTATATTTGAAATGCCTATCGGCTTCTATATCTGAAATGCCTATCGGCACCTATTTTTAAAATGCCAATCGGCAACTATATCTGAAGTGCCTATCGGCACGTATATCTGAAATGCCTATCGGCACCTATTTTTGAAATGCCTATCGAAAACTACATCTGAAATGCCTATCAGCACCTATATTTGAAATGCCTATCGGCAACCACATCAGAAATGCCTATCGGCACCTATATCTAAAATGCCTTTCGGCATTTATATCTGAAATGCCTATCGGCACCTATTTTTGAAATGCCTATCGGAAACTACATCTAAAATGCCTATCGGCACCTATTTTTAAAATGCCAATCGGCAACTATATCTTAAATGCCTATCGGCACCTATATCTGAAATGCCTATTGGCACCTATTTTTCAAATGCCTATCGGAAACTACATCTGAAATGCCTATCGGCACCTATATTTTAAATGCCTATCGGCAACCATATCTGAAATGCCTATCGACACCTATATTTGAAATACCTATCGGCTTCTATATCTGAAATGCCTATCGGCACCTATTTTTAAAATGCCAATCGGCAACTATTTTTAAAATGCCAATCGGCAACTATATCTCAAATGCCTATCGGCACCTATATCTGAAATGCCTATTGGCACCTATTTTTCAAATGCCTATCGGAAACTACATCTGAAATGCCTATCAGCACCTATATTTGAAATGCCTATCGGCAACCATATCTGAAATGCCTATCGACACCTATATTTGAAATACCTATCGGCTTCTATATCTGAAATGCCTATCGGCACCTATTTTTAAAATGCATATCGGCAACTATATCTGAAATGCCTATCGGCACCTATATCTGAAATGCCTATCGGCACCTATATTTGAAATGCCTATCGGCAACCATATCTGGAATGCCTATCGGCACCTATATTTGAAATGCCTATCGGCCTTTATATCTGAAATGCCTATCGACACCTATTTTTAAAATGCCAATTGGCAACTATATCTGAAATGCCTATCGGCACCTATATCTGAAATGCCTATCGGCACCAATTTTTAAAATGCCTTTCGGAAACTACATCTGAAATGCCTATCTGCTCCTATATTTGAAATACCTATTGGCTTCTATATCTGAAATGCCTATCGGCACCTGTTTTTAAAATGCCAATCGGCAACTATATCTGAAATGCCTATCGGCACCTATATTTGAAATGCCTATCGGCAACCATATCTGGAATGCCTATCGGCACCTATATTTGAAATACCTATCGGCTTCTATATCTGAAATGCCTATCGGCACCTATTTTTAAAATGCCATACGGCAACTATATCTGAAATGCCTATCGGCACCTATATTTTCAAAATAGGTGCCGATAGGCATTTCAGAGATAGAAGCCGATAGGTATTTCAAATATAGGTGTCGATACGCATTTTAGATATGGTTGCCGATAGGCATTTCAAATATTGGTGCTGATAGGCAATTCAGATGTTGTTTCCGATAGGCATTTCAAAAAAAAAATGCCGATAGGCTTTTCAGTTATAGGTGCCGATAGGCATTACAGATATAGTTGCCGATTGGCATTTTAAAAATAGGTGCCGATAGGCATTTCAGATATAGAAGCCGATAGGCATTTCAAATATAGGTGCCGATAGGCATTCCAGATATGGTTGCCGATAGGTATTTCAAATATAGGTGCTGATAGGCATTTCAGATGTAGTTTCCGATAGGCATTTCAGAAATAGGTACCGATAGGCATTTTAGATATAGGTGCCGATAGGCATTTCAGATATATTTGCCGATTGGCATTTTAAAAATAGGTGCTGATAGGCATTTCAGATATAGAAGCCGATAGGCATTTTTAATATAAGTGCCGATAGGCATTGCAGATATGGTTGTCGATAGGCATTTCAAATATAGGTGCTGATAGGCATTTCAGATGTAGTTTCCGATAGGCATTTCAAAAATAGGTGCCGATAGGCATTTCAGATATAGGTGCCCATAGGCATTTCAGATATAGTTGCCGATTGGCATTTTAAAAATAGGTGCCGATAGGCATTTTAGATATAGGTGCCAATAGGCATTTCAGATATAGTTGCCGATTGGCATTTAAAAAATAGATGCCGATAGGCATTTCAGATGTAGAAGCCGATAGGTATTTCAAATATAGGTGTCGATAGGCATTTCAGATATGGTTGCCGATAGGCATTTCAAATATAGGTGCTGATAGGCATTTCAGATGTAGTTTCCGACAGGCATTTCAAAAATGGGTGCCGATAGGCATTTCAGATATAGGTGCCGATAGGCATTTCAGATATAGTTGCCGATTGGCATTTTAAAATTAGGTGTCGATAGGCATTTCAGATATAGAAGCCGATAGGCATTTCAAATATAGGTGCCGATAGGCATTCCAGATATGATTGCCGATAGGCATTTCAAATATAGGTGCTGATATTCCAGATGTAGTTTCCGATAGGCATTTTAAAAATTGGTGCTGATGGCATTTCAGATATAGGTGCCGATAGGCATTTCAGATATAGTTACCGATTGGCATTTTAAAAATAGGTGCCGATAGGCATTTCAGATATAGAAGCCGATAGGTATTTCAAATATAGGTGTCGATAGGCATTTCAGATATGGTTGCCGATAGGCGTTTCAAATATAGGTGCTGATGGGCATTTCAGATGTAGTTTCCGATAGGCAATTCAAAAATTGGTGCCGATAGGCATTTCAGATATAGGTACCGATAGGCATTTCAGATATAGTTGCCGATTGGCATTTTAAAAATAGGTGCCGATAGGCATTTCAGATATAGAAGCCGATAGGTATTTCAAATATAGGTGTCGATAAGCATTTCAGATATGGTTGCCGATAGGCATTTCAAATATAGGTGCTGATAGGCATTTCAGATGTAGTTTCCGATAGGCATTTCAAAAATAGGTGCCGATAGGCATTATAGATATAGGTGCCGATAGGCATTTCAGATATAGTTGCCGATTGGCATTTTGAAAATAGGTGCCGATAGGCATTTTAGATGTAGTTTCCGATAGGCATTTCAAAAATAGGTGCCGATAGGCATTTCAGATATAGGTGCCGATAGGCATATCAGATATAGTTGCCGATAGGCATTCAAAATATAGGTGCCGATAGGCATTTTAAATATAGGTGTCGATAGGCATTTCAGATATAAATGCCGAAAGGCATTTCAGATATAGGTGCCGATAGGCATTTCCGATGTGGTTGCCGATAGGCATTTCAAATATAGGTGCTGATAGGCATTTCAGATGTAGTTTCCGATAGGCATTTCAAAAATAGGTGCCGATAGGCATTATAGATATAGGTGCCGATAGGCATTTCAGATATAGTTGCCGATTGGAATTTTAAAAATAGGTGCCGATAGGCATTTTAGATGTAGTTTCCGATAGGTATTTCAAAAATAGGTGCCGATAGGCATTTCAGATATAGGTGCCGATAGGCATATCAGATATAGTTGCCGATAGGCATTTAAAATATAGGTGCCGATAGGCATTTCAAATATAGCTGTCGATAGGCATTTCAGATATAAATGCCGATAGGCATTTCAAATATAGGTGCTGATAGGCATTCCAGATGTAGTTTCCGATAGGCATTTTAAAAATTGGTGCTGATAGGCATTTCAGATATAGGTGCCGATAGGCATTTCAGATATAGTTACCGATTGGCATTTTAAAAATAGGTGCCGATAGGCATTTTAGATATAGAAGCCGATAGGTATTTCAAATATAGGTGTCGATAGGCATTTCAGATATGGTTGCCGATAGGCGTTTCAAATATAGGTGCTGATAGGCATTTCAGATGTAGTTTCCGATAGGCATTTCAAAAATTCATGCCGATAGGCATTTCAGATATAGGTGCCGATAGGCATTTCAGATATAGTTGCCGATTGGCATTTTAAAAATAGGTTCCGATAGGCATTTCAGATATAGAAGCCGATAGGTATTTCAAATATAGGTGCCGATAGGCATTCCAGATATGGTTGCCGATAGGCATTTCAAATATAAGTGCTGATAGGCATTTTAGATGTAGTTTCCGATAGGCATTTCAAAAATTGATGCCGATAGGCATTTCAGATATAGGTGCTGATAGGCATTTCAGATATAGTTGCCGATTGGCAATTTAAAAATAGGTGCCGATAGTCATTTTAGATATAGAAGCCGATGGGCATTTCAAATATAGGTGCCGATAGGCATTCCAGATATGGTTGCCGATAGGCATTTGAAATATAGGTGCTGATAGGCATTTCAGATGTAGATTCCGATAGGTATTTCAAAAATAGGTGCCGATAGGCATTTCAGATATAGTTGCCGATTGGCATTTTAAAAACAGGTGCCGATAGGCATTTCAGATATAGAAGCCGATAGGTATTTCAAATATAGGTGTCGATAGGCATTTCAGATATGGTTGCCGATAGGCATTTCAAATATAGGAGCAGATAGGCATTTCAGATGTAGTTTCCGAAAGGCATTTTAAAAATTGGTGCCGATAGGCATTTCAGATATAGGTGCCGATAGGCATTTCAGATATAGTTGCCAATTGGCATTTTAAAAATAGGTGTCGATAGGCATTTCAGATATAAAGGCCGATAGGCATTTCAAATATAGGTGCCGATAGGCATTCCAGATATGGTTGCCGATAGGCATTTCAAATATAGGTGCCGATAGGCATTTCAGATATAGGTGCCGATAGGCATTTCTGATATAGTTGCCGATTGGCATTTTAAAAATAGGTGCCGATAGGCATTTCAGATATAGAAGCCGATAGGTATTTCAAATATAGGTGTCGATAGGCATTTCAGATATGGTTGCCGATAGGCATTTCAAATATAGGTGCTGATAGGCATTTCAGATGTAGTTTCCGATAGGCATTTGAAAAATAGGTGCCAATAGGCATTTCAGATATAGGTGCCGATAGGCATTTAAGATATAGTTGCCGATTGGCATTTTAAAAATAGGTGCCGATAGGCATTTTAGATGTAGTTTCCGATAGGCATTTCAAAAATAGGTGCCGATAGGCATTTCAGATATAAGTGCCGATAGGCATATCAGATATAGTTGCCGATAGGCATTTAAAATATAGGTGCCGATAGGCATTTCAGATGTAGTTTCCGATAGGCATTTGAAAAATAGGTGCCAATAGGCATTTCAGATATAGGTGCCGATAGGCATTTAAGATATAGTTGCCGATTGGCATTTTAAAAATAGGTGCCGATAGGCATTTTAGATGTAGTTTCCGATAGGCATTTCAAAAATAGGTGCCGATAGGCATTTCAGATATAAATGCCGAAATTCATTTTAGATATAGGTGCCGATAGGCATTTCTGATGTGTTTGCCGATAGGCATTTCAAATATAGGTGCTGATAGGCATTTCAGATGTAGTTTTCGATAGGCATTTCAAAAATAGGTGCCGATAGGCATTTCAGATATACGTGCCGATAGGCACTTCAGATATAGTTGCCGATTGGCATTTTAAAAATAGGTGCCGATAGGCATTTCAGATATAGAAGCCGATAGGCATTTCAAATATAGGTGCCGATAGGCATTCCAGATATGGTTGCCGATAGGCATTTCAAATATAGGTGCTGATAGGCATTTTAGATGTAGTTTCCGATAGGCATTTCAAAAATAGGTGCCGATAGACATTTCAGATATAGGTGCCGATAGGCATTTCAGATATAGTTGCCGATTGGCCTTTTAAAAATAGGTGCCGATAGGCATTTTAGATATAGAAGCCGATAGGCATTTCAAATATAGGTGCCGATAGGCATTCCAGATATGGTTGCTGATAGGCATTTCAAATATAGGTGCTGATGGGCATTTCAGATGTAGTTTCCGATAGGCATTTAAAAAATTGGTGCCGATAGGCATTTCAGATATAGAAGCCGATAGGTATTTCAAATATAGGTGTCGATAGGCATTTCAGATTTGGTTGCCGATAGGCATTTCAAATATTAGTGCTGATAGGCATTTCAGATGTAGTTTCCGATAGGCATTTCAAAAATAGGTGCCGATAGGCATTTCAGATATAGGTGCCGATAGGCATTACAGATATAGTTGCCGATTGGCATTTTAAAAATAGGTGCCGATAGGCATTTCAGATATAGAAGCCGATAGGCATTTCAAATATAGGTGCCAATAGGCATTCCAGATATGGTTGCAGATAGGCATTTCAAATATAGGTGCTGATAGGCATTTTAGATGTAGTTTCCGATAGGCATTTCAAAAATTGATGCCGATAGGCATTTCAGGTATAGGTGACGATAGGCATTTCAGATATAGTTGCCGATTGGCATTTTTAAAATAGGTGCCGATAGGCATTTATAGATATAGAAGCCGATAGGCATTTCATATATAGGTGCCGATAGGCATTCCAGATATGGTTGCCTATAGGCATTTCAAATATAAGTGCTGATAGGCATTTCAGATGTAGTTTCCGATAGGCATTTCAAAAATAGGTACCGATAGGCATTTTAGATATAGGTGCCGATAGGTATTTCAGATATAGTTGCCAATTGGCATTTTAAAAATAGGTGTCGATAGGCATTTCAGATATAGAAGCCGTTAGGCATTTCAAATATAGGTGCCGATAGGCATTCCAGATATGGTGGCCGATAGGCATTTCAAATATAGGTGCTGATAGGCATTTAAGATGTAGTTTCCGATAGGCATTTCAAAAATTGGTGCCGATAGGCATATCAGATATAGGTGCCGATAGGCATTTCAGATATAGTTGCCGTATGGCATTTTAAAAATAGGTGCCGATAGGCATTTCAGATATAGAAGCCAATAGGTATTTAAAATATAAGTGTCGATAGGCATTTCCTATATGGTTGCCGATAGGCATTTAAAATATAGGTGCTGATAGGCATTTCAGATGTAGTTTCCGATAGGCAATTTAAAAATAGGTGCCGATAGGCATTTCAGACATAGGTGCCTATAGACATTTCAGATATAGTTGCCGATTGGCATTTTAAAAATAGGTGCCGATAGGCGTTTTAGATGTAGTTTCCGATAGGCATTTCAAAAATAGGTACCGATAGGCATTTCAGATATAGGTGCCGATAGGCATATCAGATATAGTTGCCGATAGGCATTTAAAATATAGGTGCCGATAGGCATTTCAAATATAGGTGTCGATAGGCATTTCAGATATAAATGCCGAAAGGCATTTCAGATATGGGTGCCGATAGGCATTTCTGATGTGGTTGCCGATAGGCATTTCAAATATAGGTGCTGATAGGCATTTCGGATGTAGTTTTCGTTAGGCATTTCAAAAATAGGTGCGATAAACATTTCAGATATAGGTGCCGATAGGCACTTCAGATATAGTTGCCGATTGGCATTTTAAAAATAGGTGCCGATAGGCATTTCAGATATAGAAGCCGATAGGCATTTCAAATATAGGTGCCGATAGGCATTCCAGATATGGTTGCCGATAGGCATTTCAAATATAGGTGCTGATAGGCATTTAGATGTAGTTTCCGATAGGCATTTCAAAAATAGGTGCCGATAGGCATTTCAGATATAGGTGCCGAAACGCATTTCAGATATAGTTGCCGATTGGCATTTTAAAAATGGGTGCCGATAGGCATTTCAGATATAGAAGCCGATAGGCATTTCAAATATAGGTGCCGATAGGCATTCCAGATATGGTTGCCGATAGGCATTTCAAATATAGGTGCTGATAGGCATTTCAGATGTTGTTTCCGATAGACATTTAAAAAATTGGTGCCGATAGGCATTTCAGATATAGGTGCCGATAGGCATTTCAGATATAGTTGCCGATTGGCATTTTAAAAATAGGTGCCGATAGGCATTTCAGATATAGAAGCCGATAGGTATTTCAAATATAGGTGTCGATAGGCATTTCAGATTTGGTTGCCGATAGGCATTTCAAATATTAGTGCTGATAGGCATTTCAGATGTAGTTTCCGATAGGCATTTCAAAAATAGGTGCCGATAGGCATTTCAGATATAGGTGCCGATAGGCATTACAGATATAGTTGCCGATTGGCATTTTAAAAATAGGTGCCGATAGGCATTTCAGATATAGAAGCCGATAGGCATTTCAAATATAGGTGCCAATAGGCATTCCAGATATGGTTGCAGATAGGCATTTCAAATATAGGTGCTGATAGGTATTTCAGATGTAGTTTCCGATAGGCATTTCAAAAATAGGTGCCGATAGGCATTTCAGATATAGGTGCCGATAGGCATTTCAGATATAGTTGCCGATTGGCATTTTAAAAAATAGGTGCCGATAGGAATTTCAGATATAGAAGCCGATAGGCATTTCAAATATAGGTGCCAAAAGGCATTCCAGATATGGTTGCCGATGGGCATTTCAAATATAGGTGCTGATAGGCATTTCAGATGTAGTTTCCGATAGGCATTTCAAAAATAGGTGCCGATAGGCATTTCAGATATAGGTGCCGATAGGCATTTCAGATATAGTTGCCGATTGGCATTTTAAAAATAGGTGCCGATAGGCATTTCAGATATAGAAGCCGATAGGCATTTCAAATACAGGTGCCGATAAGCATTCCAGATATGGTTGCCGATAGGCATTTCAAATATAGGTGCTGATAGGCATTTCAGATGTAGTTTCCGATAGGCATTTCAAAAATTGGTGCCGATAGGCATTTCAGATATAGGTGCCGATAGGCATTTCAGATATATGTGCCGATTGGCATTTTAAAAATAGGTGCCGATAGGCATTTCAGATATAGAAGCCGATAGGTATTTCAAATATAGGTGTCGATGGGCATTTCAGATATAGTTGCCGATAGGCATTTCAAATATAGGTGCTGATAGGCATTTCAGATGTAGTTTCCGATAGGCATTTCAAAAATAGGTGCCGATAGGCATTTCAGATATAGGTGCCGATAGGCATTTCAGATATAGTTGCCGATTAGCATTTTAAAAATAGGTGTCGATAGGCATATCAGATATAGAAGCCGGTAGGCATTTCAAATATAGGTGCCAATAGGCATTCCGGATATGTTTGCCGATAGGCATTTCAAATATAGGTGCTGATAGGTATTCCAGATGTAGTTTCCGATAAGCATTTCAAAAATTGGTGCCGATAGGCATTTCAGATATAGGTGCTGATAGGCATTCCAGATGTAGTTTCCGATAGGCATTTCAAAAATAGGTGCCGATAGGCATTTTAGATATAGAAGCCGATAGGCATTTCAAATATAGGTGCTGATAGGCATTTCAGATGAAGTTTCCGATAGGCATTTAAAAAATAGGTGCCGATAGGCATTTCAGATATAGGTGCCGATAGGCATTTCAGATATAGTTGCCGATTAACATTTTAAAAATAGGTGCCGATAGGCATTTCAGATATAGAAGCCGATAGGCATTTCAAATATAGGTGCCGATAGGCATTCCAGATATGGTTGCCGATAGGCATTTCAAATATAGGTGCTGATAGGCATTTCAGATGTAGTTTCCGATAGGCATTTCAAAAACAGGTGCCGATAGGCATTTCAGATATAGGTGCCTATCAGCACCTATATTTGAAATGCCTATCGGCCACATTATCTGGAATGCCTATCGGCACCTATATTTGAAATGCCTATCGGCTTCTATATCTGAAATGCCTATCGGCACCGATTTTTAAAATGCCAATCGGCAACTATATCTGAAATGCCTATCGGCGCCTATATCTGAAATGCCTATCGGCACCTATTTTTGAAATGCCTATCGGAAACTACATCTGAAATGCCTATCAGCACCTATATTTAAAATGCCTATCGGCAACCATATCTGCAATGCCTATCGGCACTTATATTTAAAATGCCTTTCGGCTTCTATATCTGAAATGCCTATCAGCACCTATTTTTAAAATGCCAATCGGCAACTATATCTGAAATGCCTATCGGCACCTATATCTGAAATGCCTATCGGCACCTATTTTTGAAATGCCTATCGGAAACTACATCTGAAATGCCTATCAGCACCTATATTTGAAATGCCTATCGGCAACCATATCTGGAATGCCTATCGGCACCTATATTTGAAATGCCTATCGGCTTCTATATCTGAAATGCCTATCGGCACCTATTTTTAAAATGCCAATCGGCAACTATATCTGAAATGCCTATCGGCACCTATATCTGAAATGCCTATCGGCACCTATTTTTGAAATGCCTATCGGAAACTACATCTGAAATGCCTATCAGCACCTATATTTGAAATGCCTATCGGCAACCATATCTGGAATGCCTATCGGCACCTATATTTGAAATGCCTATCGGCTTCTATATCTGAAATGCCTATCGGCACCTATTTTTAAAATGCCAATCGGCAACTATATCTGAAGTGCCTATCGGCACCTATATCTGAAATGCCTATCGCACCTATTTTTGAAATGCCTAACGAAAACTACATCCGAAATGCCTATCAGCACCTATATTTGAAATGCCTATCGGCAACCACATCAGAAATGCCTATCGGCACCCATATCTGAAATGCCTTTCGGTATTTATATCTGAAATGCCTATCGACACCTATATTTGAAATGCCTATCGGCACCTATATTTTAAATGCCTATCGGCAACCATATAGGAAATGCCTATCGACACCTATATTTTAAATACCTATCGGCTTCTATATCTGAAATGCCTACCGGCACCTATTTTTAAAATGCCATACGGCAACTATATCTGAAATGCCTATCGGCACCTATATCTGAAATGCCTATCGGCACCAATTTTTGAAATGCCTATCCGAAACTACATCTTAAATGCCTATCAGCACCTATATTTCAAATGCCTATCGGCCACCATATCTGGAATGCCTATCGCACCTATATTTGAAATGCCTATCGGCTTCTATATCTGAAATGCCTATCGACACCTATTTTTAAAATGCCAATTGGCAACTATATCTGAAATACCTATCGGCACCTATATCTAAAATGCCTATCGGTACCTATTTTTGAAATGCCTATCGGAAACTACATCTGAAATGCCTATCAGCACTTATATTTGAAATGC
The DNA here is from genome assembly GCA_034508555.1 of Venustoraphidia nigricollis. Taxonomy (NCBI): domain Eukaryota; kingdom Metazoa; phylum Arthropoda; class Insecta; order Raphidioptera; family Raphidiidae; genus Venustoraphidia; species Venustoraphidia nigricollis. The sequence continues at coordinate 132,292 of JAVRKA010000212.1, read as the reverse complement.
CTATCGGCATCCATATCTGGAATGCCTATCGGCACCTATATTTGAAATGCCTATCGGCTTCTATATCTGAAATGCCTGTCGGCACCTATTTTAAAAATGCCAATCGGCAACTATATCTGAAATGCCTATCGTCACCTATACCTGAAATGCCTATCGGCATCAATTTTTGAAATGCCTATCGGAAACTACATCTAAAATGCCTATCAGCACCTATATTATTTTGAAATGCCTATCGGCAACCATATCTGTAATGCCTATCGGCACCTATATTTGAAATGCCTATCGGGTTCTATATCCGAAATGCCTATCGGCACCTATTTTTAAAATGCCAATTGGCAACTATATCGGAAATGCCTATCGTCACCTATACCTGAAATGCCTATCGGCACCTATTTTTGAAATGCCTATCGGAAACTACATCTGAAATGCCTATCAGCACCTATATTTGAAACGCCTATCGGCAACCATATCTGAAATGCCTATCGACACCTATATTTGAAATACCTATCGGCTTCTATATCTGAAAAGCCTATTGACACCTATTTTTAAAATGCCAATCGGCAACTATACCTGAAATGCCTATCGGCACCTATATCTGAAATGCCTATCGACAACTATTTTTAAAATGCCAATCGGCAACTATACCTGAAATGCCTATCGGCACCCATATCTGAAATGCCTATCGGCACCTATTTTTGAAATGCCTATCGGAAACTACATCTGAAATGCCTATCAGCACCTATATTTGAAATGCCTATCGGCAACTATATCTGAAATGCCTATCGGCACCTATATATGAAATGTGTATCGGCACCTATTTTTTAAATGCCTATCGGAAACTACATCTGAAATGCCTATCAGCACCTATATTTGAAATGCCTATCGGCAACCATATCTGGAATGCCTATCGGCACCTATATTTGAAATGCCTACCGGCTTCTATATCTGAAATGCCTATCGACACCTATTTTTAAAATGCTAATCGGCAACTATATCTGAAATGCCTATCGGCACCTATATCTGAAATGCCTATCGACACCTATATTTGAAATACCTATCGGCTTCTATATCTGAAATGCCTATCGGCACTTTTTTTTAAAATACCAATCGGTAACTATATTTGAAATGCCTATCGGCACCTATATCTGAAATGCCTATCAGCACCAATTTTTAAAATGCCTATCGGAAACTACATCTGGAATGCCTATCAGCACCTATATTTGAAATGCCTATCGGCAACCATATCTGGAATGCCTATCGGCACCTATATTTGAAATGCCTATCGGCTTCTATATCTGAAATGCCTATCGACACCTATTTTTAAAATGCCAATCGGCAACTATACCTGAAATGCCTATCGGCACCTATATCTGAAATGCCTATCGGCACCTATTTTTGAAATGCCTATCGGAAACTACATCTGAAATGCCTATCAGCACCTATATTTGAAATGCCTATCGGCAACCATATCTGAAATGCCTATCGACACATATATTTGAAATACCTATCGGCTTCTATATCTGAAATGCCTATCGGCACCTATTTTTAAAATGCCAATTGACAACTATATCTGAAATGCCTATCGGCACCTATATATGAAATGTGTATCGGCACCTATTTTTGAAATGCCTATCGGAAACTACATCTGAAATGCCTATCAGCACCTATATTTGAAATGCCTATCGGCAACCATATCTGGAATGCCTATCGGCACCTATATTTGAAATGCCTATCGGCTTCTATATCTGAAATGCCTATAGGCACCTATTTTTAAAATGTTAATCGGCAACTATATCTGAAATGCCTATCGGCACCTATATCTGAAATGCCTATCGGCACCTATTTTTTAAATGCCTATCGGAAACTACATCTGAAATGCCTATCAGCACCTATATTTGAAATGCCTATCGGCTTCTATATCTAAAATGCCTATCGGCACCTATTTTTGAAATGCCTATCGGAAACTACATCTGGAATGCCTATCAGCACCTATATCTGAAATGCCTATCGGCACCAATTTTTGAAATGCTTATCGGAAACTACATCTGGAATACCTATCAGCACCTATATTTGAAATGCCTATCGGCAACCATATCCGGAATGCCTATTGGCACCTATATTTGAAATGCCTACCGGCTTCTATATCTGAAATGCCTATCGACACCTATTTTTAAAATGCTAATCGGCAACTATATCTGAAATGCCTATCGGCACCTATATCTGAAATGCCTATCGGCACCTATTTTTGAAATGCCTATCGGAAACTACATCTAAAATGCCTATCAGCACCTATATTTGAAATGCCTATCGGCAACTGTATCTGAAATGCCCATCGACACCTATATTTGAAATACCTATCGGCTTCTATATCTGAAATGCCTATCGGCACCTATTTTTAAAATGCCAATCGGCACATATATCTGAAATGCCTATCGGCACCTATATCTGAAATGCCTATCGGCACCAATTTTTGAAATGCCTATCGGAAACTACATCTGAAATGCCTATCAGCACCTATATTTGAAATGCCTATCGGCAACCATATCTGGAATGCTTATCGGCACCTGTATTTGAAATGCCTATCGGCTTCTATATCTGAAATGCCTATCGGCACCTATTTTTAAAATGCCAATCGGCAACTATATCTGAAATGCCTATCGGCACCTATATCTGAAATGCCTATCGGCACCTATTTTTGAAATGCCTATCGGAAACTACATCTGAAATGCCTATCAGAACCTATATTTGAAATGCCTATAGGCAACCATATCTGGAATGCCTCTGGGCACCTATATTTGAAATGCCTATCGGCTTCTATATCTGAAATTCCTATCGGCACCTATTTTTTAAAATGCCAATCGGCAACTATATCTGAAATGCCTATCGGCACCTATATCTGAAATGCCTATCGGCACCTATTTTTGAAATGCCTATCGGAAACTACATCTGAAATACCTATCAGCACCTGTATTTGAAATGCCTATCTGCAAACATATCTGGAATGCCTATTGGCACCTATATTTGAAATGCCTATCGGCTTCTATATCTGAAATGCCTATCGGCACCTATTTTTAAAATGCCAATCGGCAACTATATCTGTAATGCCTATCGGCACCTATATCTGAAATGCCTATCGGCACCTATTTTTGAAATGCCTATCGGAAACTACATCTGAAATGCCTATCAGCACTAATATTTGAAATGCCTATCGGCAACCAAATCTGAAATGCCTATCGACACCTATATTTGAAATACCTATCGGCTTCTATATCTGAAATGCCTATCGGCACCTATTTTTAAAATGCCAATCGGCAACTATATCTGAAATGCCTATCGGCACCTATATCTGAAATGCCTATCGGCACCAATTTTTTAAATGCCTATCGGAAACAACATCTGAAATGCCTATCAGCACCTATATTTGAAATGACTATCGGCAACCATATCTGTAATGCCTATCGGCACCTATATTTGAACTGCCTATCGGCTTCTATATCTGAAATGCCTATCGGCACCTATTTTTAAAATGCCAATTGGCAACTATATCGGAAATGCCTATCGTCACCTATACCTGAAATGCCTATCGGCACCTATTTTTGAAATGCCTATCGGAAACTACATCTGAAATGCCTATCAGCACCTATATTTAAAACGCCTATCGGCAACCATGTCTGAAATACCTATCGACACCTATATTTGAAATACCTATCGGCTTCTATATCTGAAATGCCTATCGGCACCTATTTTTAAAATGCCAATCGGTAACTATATCTGAAATGCCTATCGGCACCTATATCTGAAATGCCTATCGGCACCTATTTTTGAAATGCCTATCGGAAACTACATCTGAAATGCTTATCAGCACCTGTATTTGAAATGCCTATCGGCAACCATATCTGGAATGCCTATCGGCACCTATATTTGAAATGCCTATCGGCTTCTATATCGGAAATGCCTATCGGCACCTATTTTTAAAATGTTAATCGGCAACTATATCTGAAATGCCTATCGGCACCTATATCTGAAATGCCTATCGTCACCTATACCTGAAATGCCTATCGGCATCAATTTTTGAAATGCCTATCGGAAACTACATCTGGAATGCCTATCAGCACCTATATCTGAAATGCCTATCGGCAACCATATCTGGAATGCCTATCGGCACCTATATTTGAAATGCCTACCGGCTTCTATATCTGAAATGCCTATCGACACCTATTTTTAAAATGCTAATCGGCAACTATATCTGAAATGCCTATCGGCACCTATATCTGAAATGCCTATCGGCACCTATTTTTGAAATGCCTACCGGAAACAACATCTGAAATGCCTATCAGCACATATATTTGAAATGCCTATCGGCAACCATATCTGAAATGCCCATCGACACCTATATTTGAAATACCTATCGGCTTCTATATCTGAAATGCCTATCGGCACCTATTTTTAAAATGCCAATCGGCAACTATATCTGAAATGCCTATCGGCACCTATATCTGAAATGCCTATCGGCACCAATTTTTGAAATGCCTATCGGAAACTACATCTGAAATGCCTATCAGCACCTATATTTGAAATGCCTATCGGCAACCATATCTGGAATGCTTATCGGCACCTATATTTGAAATGCCTATCGGCTTCTATATCTAAAATGCCTATCGGCACCTATTTTTAAAATGCCAATCGGCAACTATATCTGAAATGCCTATCGGCACCTATATCTGAAATGCCTATCGGCACCTATTTTTAAATGCCTATCGGAAACTACATCTGAAATGCCTATCAGCACCTATATTTGAAATGCCTATCGGCAACCATATCTGGAATGCCTTTTGGCACCTATATTTGAAATGCCTATCGGCTTCTATATCTGAAATTCCTATCGGCACCTATTTTTAAAATGCCAATCGGCAACTATATCTGAAATGCCTATCGGCACCTATATCTGAAATGCCTATCGGCACTTTTTTTGAAATGCCTATCGGAAACTACATCTGAAATACCTATCAGCACCTATATTTGAAATGCCTATCTGCAACCATAATATCTGGAATGCCTATCGGCACCTATATTTGAAATGCCTATCGGCTTCTATTTCTGAAATGTCTATCGGCAACTATTTGTAAAATGCCAATCGGCAACTATATCTGTAATGCCTATCGGCACCTATATCTGAAATGCCTATCGGCACCTGTTTTTGAAATGCCTATCGGAAACTACATCTGAAATGCCTATCAGCACTAATATTTGAAATGCCTATCGGCAACCAAATCTGAAATGCCTATCGACACCTATATTTGAAATACCTATCGGCTTCTATATCTGAAATGCCTATCGGCACCTATTTTTAAAATGCCAATCGGCAACTATATCTGAAATGCCTATCGGCACCAATTTTTGAAATGCCTATCGGAAACTACATCTGAAATGCCTATCAGCACCTATATTTGAAATGCCTATCGGCAACCATATCTGGAATGCCTATCGGCACCTATATTTGAAATACCTATCGGCTTCTATATCTGAAATGCCTATCGGCACCTATTTTTAAAATGCCAATCGGCAACTATATCTGAAGTGCCTATCGGCACCTATATCTGAAATGCCTATCGGCACCTATTTTTGAAATGCCTATCGGAAACTACATCTGAAATGCCTATCAGCACCTATATTTGAAATGCCTATCGGCAACCATATCTGAAATGCCTATCCACACCTATATTTGAAATACCTATCGGCTTCTATATCTGAAATGCCTATCGGCACCTATTTTTAAAATGCCAATCGGCAACTATATCTGAAATGCCTATCGGTACCTATATCTGAAATGCCTATCGGCACCAATTTTTGAAATGCCTATCGGAAACTACATCTGAAATGCTTATCAGCACCTATATTTGAAATGCCTATCGGCAACCATATCTGGAATGCCTATCGGCACCTATATTTGAAATGCCTTTCGGAAACAACATCTGAAATGCCTATCTGCTTCTATATTTGAAATGCCTATCGGCAACCATATCTGAAATGCCTATCGACACCTATATTTGAAATACCTATCGGCTTCTATATCTGAAATGCCTCTCGGCACCTATATCTGAAATGCCTATCGGTACTTATTTTTGAAATGCCTATCGGAAACTACATCTGAAATGCCTATCAGCACTTATATTTGAAATGCCTATCGGCAACCATATCTGGAATGCCTATCGGCACCTATATTTGAAATGCCTATCGGCTTCTATATCTCAAATGCCTATTGGCACCTATTTTTAAAATGCTAATCGGCAACTATATCTGAAATGCCTATCGGCACCTATATCTGAAATGCCTATCGGCACCTATTTTTGAAATGCCTTTCGGAAACAACATCTGAAATGCCTATCTGCTTCTATATTTGAAATGCCTATCGGCAACCATATCTGAAATGCCTATCGACACCTATATTTGAAATACCTATCGGCTTCTATATCTGAAATGCCTATCGGCACCTGTTTTTAAAATGCCAATCGGCAACTATATCTGAAATGCCTATCGGCAATTATATCTGAAATGCCTATCGGCATCAATTTTTGAAATGCCTATCGGAAACTACATCTAAGATGCCTATCAGCACCTATATTTGAAATTTTTATTGGCAACCATATCTGGAATGCCTATCGGCACCTATATTTGAAATGCCTATCGGCTTCTATATCTGAAATGCCTATCGGCACCTATTTTTAAAATGCCAATTGGCAACTATACCTGAAATGACTATCGGCACCTATATCTGAAATGCCTATCGGCACCTATTTTTGAAATGCCTATCGGAAACTACATCTGAAATGCCTATCAGCACCTATATTTGAAATGCCTATCGGCAACCATATCTGGAATGCCTATCGGCACCTATATTTGAAATGCCTATCGGCTTCTATATCTGAAATGCCTATCGGCACCTATTTTTAAAATGCCAATCGGCAACTATATCTGAAATGCCTATCGGCACTTATATCTGAAATGCCTATCGGCACCTATTTTTGAAATGCCTATCGGAAACTACATCTGAAATGCCTATCAGCACCTATATTTGAAATGCCTATCGGCAACCATATCTGGAATGCCTATCGGCACCTATATTTGAAATGCCTATCGGCTTCTATATCTGAAATGCCTATCGGCACCTATTTTTAAAATGCCAATCGGCAACTATATCTGACGTGCCTATCGGCACCTATATCTGAAATGCCTATCGGCACATATTTTTGAAATGCCTATCGAAAACTACATCTGAAATGCCTATCAGCACCTATATTTGAAGTGCCTATCGGCAACCACATCAGAAATGCCTATCGACACCTATATCCGAAATGCCTTTCGGCATTAATATCTGAAATGCCTATCGACACCTATATTTGAAATGCCTATCGGCACCTATATTTTAAATGCCTATCGGCAACTATATCTGACAGGCCTATCGGCACCTATATCTGAAATGCCTATCGGCACCTATTTTTGAAATGCCTATCGGAAACTACATCTTAAATGCCTATCGGCACCTATTTTTAAAATGCCAATCGGCAACTATATTTGAAATGCCTATCGGCACCTATATCTGAAATGCCTATCGGCACCAATTTTTGAAATGCCTATCGGAAACTACATCTGAAATGCCTATCAGCACCTATATTTGAAATGCCTATCGGCAACCATATCTGGAATGCCTATCGGCACCTATATTTGAAATGCCTATTGGCTTCTATATCTGAAATGCCTATCGACACCTTTTTTTAAAATGCCATTTGGCAACTATACCTGAAATGACTATCGGCACCTATATCTGAAATGCCTATCGGCACCTATTTTTGAAATGCCTATCGGAAACTACATCTGAAATGCCTATCAGCACTTATATTTGAAATGCCTATCGGCAACCATATCTGAAATGCCTATCCACACCTATATTTGAAATACCTATCGGCTTAACTATCTGAAATGCCTATCGGCACCTATTTTTAAAATGCCAATCGGCAACTATATCTGAAATGCCTATCGGCACCTATATCTGAAATGCCTATCGGCACCAATTTTTGAAATGCCTATCGGAAACTACATCTGAAATGCCTATCAGCACCTATATTTGAAATGCCTATCGGCAACCATATCGGGAATGCCTATCGGCACCTATATTTGAAATGCCTATTGGCTTCAATATCTGAAATGCCTATTGACACCTTTTTTTAAAATGCCAATTGGCAACTATATCTGAAATGCTTCTCGGCACCTATATCTGAAATGCCTATCGGTACCTATTTTTGAAATGCCTATCGGAAACTACATCTGAAATGCCTATCAGCACTTATTTTTGAAATGCCTATCGGCAACCATATCTGGAATGCCTATCGACACTTATATTTGAAATGCCTATCGGCTTCTATATCTGAAATGCCTATTGGCACCTATTTTTAAAATGCTAATCGGCACCTATATCTGAAATGCCTATCGGCACCTATTTTTGAAATGCCTATCGGAAACTACATCTGAAATGCCTTTCAGCACCTATATTTGAAATGCCTATCGGCAACCATATCTGGAATGCCTATCGGCACCTATATTTGAAATGCCTATCGACTTCTATATCTGAAATGCCTATCGGCACCTATTTTTAAAATGCTAATCGGCAACTATATCTGAAGTGCCTATCGGCACCTATATCTGAAATGCCTATCGGCACCTATTTTTGAAATGCCTATCAAAAACTACATCTGAAATGCCTATCAGCACCTATATTTGAAATGCCTATCGGCAACCATATCTGGAATGCCTATCGGCACCTATATTTGAAATGCCTATCGGCTTCTATATCTGAAATGCCTATCGGCACCTATTTTTAAAATGCCAATCGGCAACTATATCTGAAGTGCCTATCGGCACCTATATCTGAAATGCCTATCGACACCTATATTTGAAATGCCTATCGGCACCTATATTTTAAATGCCTATCGGAAACTACATCTGAAATGCCTTTCAGCACCTATATTTGAAAAGCCTATCGGCAACCATATCTGGAATGCCTATCGGCACCTATATTTGAAATGCCTATCGGCTTCTATATCTGAAATGCCTATCGACACCTATTTTTAAAATGCCAATCGGCAACTATACCTGAAATGCCTATCGGCACCTATATCTGAAATGCCTATCGGCACCTATTTTTGAAATGCCTATCGGAAACTACATCTGAAATGCCTATCAGCACCTATATTTGAAATGCCTATCGGCAACCATATCTGAAATGCCTATCGACACATATATTTGAAATACCTATCGGCTACTATATCTGAAATGCCTATCGGCACCTATTTTTAAAATGCCAATCGGCAACTATATCTGAAATGCCTATAGGCACCTATATATGAAATGTGTATCGGCACCTATTTTTGAAATGCCTATCGGAAACTACATCTGAAATGCCTATCAGCACCTATATTTGAAATGCCTATCGGCAACCATATCTGGTATGCCTATCGGCACCTATATTTGAAATGCCTATCGGCTTCTATATCTGAAATGCCTATCGGCATCTATTTTTAAAATGCCAATCGGCAACTATATCTAAAATGCCTATCGGCACCTATATCTGAAATGCCTATCGGCACCTATTTTTGAAATGCCTATCGGAAACTTCATCTGAAATGCCTATCAGCACCTATATTTGAAATGCCTATCGGCTTCTATATCTAAAATGCTTATCAGCACCTATTTTTGAAATGCCTATCGGAAACTACATCTGGAATGCCTATCAGCACCTATATCTGAAATGCCTATCGGCACCAATTTTTGAAATGCCTATCGGAAACTACATCTGGAATGCCTATCAGCACCTATATTTGAAATGCCTATCGGCAACCATATCTGGAATGCCTATCGGCACCTATATTTGAAATGCCTATCGGCTTCTATATCTGAAATGCCTATCGACACCTATTTTTAAAATGCTAATCGGCAACTATATCTGAAATGCCTATCGGCACCTATATCTGAAATGCCTATCGGCACCTATTTTTGAAATGCCTACCGGAAACTACATCTGAAATGCCTATCAGCACCTATATTTGAAATGCCTATCGGCAACCATATCTGAAATGCCCATCGACACCTATATTTGAAATACCTATCGGCTTCTATATCTGAAATGCCTATCGGCACCTATTTTTAAAATGCGAATCGGCAACTATATCTGAAATGCCAATCGGCACCTATATCTGAAATGCCTATCGGCACCAATTTTTGAAATGCCTATCGGAAACTACATCTGAAATGCCTATCAGCACCTATATTTGAAATGCCTATCGGCAACCACATCTGGAATGCTTATCGGCACCTATATTTGAAATGCCTATCGGCTTCTATATCTGAAATGCCTATCGGCACCTATTTTTAAAATGCCAATCGGCAACTATATCTGAAATGCCTATCGGCACCTATATCTGAAATGCCTATCGGCACCTATTTTTGAAATGCCTATCGGAAACTACATCTGAAATGCCTATCAGCACCTATATTTGAAATGCCTATCGGCAACCATATCTGGAATGCCTTTTGGCACCTATATTTGAAATGCCTATCGGCTTCAATATCTGAAATTCCTATCGGCACCTATTTTTAAAATGCCAATCGGCAACTATATCTGAAATGCCTATCGGCACCTATATCTGAAATGCCTATCGGCACTTTTTTTGAAATGCCTATCGGAAACTACATCTGAAATACCTATCAGCACCTATATTTGAAATGCCTATCTGCAACAATATCTAGAATGCCTATCGGCACCTATATTTGAAATGCCTATCGGCTTCTATATCTGAAATGCCTATCGGCAACTATTTTTAAAATGCCAATCGGCAACTATATCTGTAATGCCTATCGGCACCTATATCTGAAATGCCTATCGGCACCTGTTTTTGAAATGCCTATCGGAAACTACATCTGAAATGCCTATCAGCACTAATATTTGAAATGCCTATCGGCAACCAAATCTGAAATGCCTATCGACACCTATATTTGAAATACCTATCGGCTTCTATATCTGAAATGCCTATCGGCACCTATTTTTAAAATGCCAATCGGCAACTATATCTGAAATGCCTATCGGCACCTATATCTGAAATGCCTATCGGCACCAATTTTTGAAATGCCTATCGGAAACTACATCTGAAATGCCTATCAGCACCTATATTTGAAATGCCTATCGGCAACCATATCTGGAATGCCTATCGGCACCTATATTTGAAATGCCTATCGGCTTCTATATCTGAAATGCCTATCGGCACCTATTTTTAAAATGCCAATCGGCAACTATATCTGAAGTGCCTATCGGCACCTATATCTGAAATGCCTATCGGCACCTATTTTTGAAATGCCTATCGAAAACTACATCTGAAATGCCTATCAGCACCTATATTTGAAATGCCTATCGGCAACCACATCAGAAATGCCTATCGACACCTATATCTGAAATGCCTTTCGGCATTTATATCTGAAATGCCTATCGACACCTATATTTGAAATGCTTATCGGCACCTATATTTTAAATGCCTATCGGCAACTATATTTGATATGCCTATCGGCACCTATATCTGAAATGCCTATCGGCACCTATTTTTGAAATGCCTATCGGAAACTACATCTAAAATGCCTATCGGCACCTATTTTTAAAATGCCAATCGGTAAGTATATCTGAAATGCCTATCGGCACCTATATCTGAAATGCCTATCGGCACCTATTTTTGAAATGCCTATCGGAAACTACATCTGAAATGCCTATCAGCACCTATATTTGAAATGCCTATCGGCAACCATATCTGAAATGCCTATCCACACCTATATTTGAAATACCTATCGGCTTCTATACATGAAATGCCTATCGGCACCTATTTTTAAAATGCCAATCGGCATCTATATCTGAAATGCCTATCGGTACCTATATCTGAAATGCCTATCGGCACCAATTTTTGAAATGCCTATCGGAAACTACATCTGAAATGCTTATCAGCACCTATATATGAAATGCCTATCGGCAACCATATCTGGAATGCCTATCGGCACCTATATTTGAAATGCCTATTGGCTTCTATATCTGAAATGCCTATCGACACCTTTTTTTAAAATGCCAATTGGCAATTATATCTGAAATGCCTCTCGGCACCTATATCTGAAATGCCTATCGGTACCTATTTTTGAAATGCCTATCGGAAACTACATCTGAAATGCCTATCAGCACTTATATTTGAAATGCCTATCGGCAACCTATATTTGAAATGCCTATCGGCTTCTATATCTGAAATGCCTATCGGCACCTATTTTTGAAATGCCTATCGGAAACTACATCTGAAATGCCTATCAGCACCTATATTTGAAATGCCTATCGGCAACCATATCTGGAATGCCTATCGGCACCTATATTTGAAATGCCTATCGGCTTCTATATCTGAAATGCCTATCGGCACCTATTTTTAAAATGCCAATCGGCAACTATATCTGAAATGCCTATCGGCACTTATATCTGAAAAGCCTATCGGCACCTATTTTTGAAATGCCTATCGGAAACTACATCTGAAATGCCTATCAGCGCCTATATTTGAAATGCTTATCGGCAACCATATCTGGAATGCCTATCGGCGCCTATATTTGAAATGCCTTTCGGCACCTATTTTTAAAATGCCAATCGGCAACTATATCTGAAGTGCCTATCGGCACCTATATCTGAAATGCCTATCGGCACCTATTTTTGAAATGCCTATCGAAAACTACATCTGAAATGCCTATCAGCACCTATATTTGAAGTGCCTATCGGCAACCACATCAGAAATGCCTATCGACACCTATATCCGAAATGCCTTTCGGCATTAATATCTGAAATGCCTATCGACACCTATATTTGAAATGCCTATCGGCACCTATATTTTAAATGCCTATCGTCAACTATATCTAACAGGCCTATCGGCACCTATATCTGAAATGCCTATCGGCACCTATTTTTGAAATGCCTATCGGAAACTACATCTAAAATGCCTATCGGCACCTATTTTTAAAATGCCAATCGGCAACTATATCTGAAATGCCTATCGGCACCTATATCTGAAATGCCTATCGGCACCAATTTTTGAAATGCCTATCGGAAACTACATCTGAAATGCCTATCAGCACCTATATTTGAAATGCCTATCGGCAACCATATCTGGAATGCCTATCGGCACCTATATTTGAAATGCCTATTGGCTTCTATATCTGAAATGCCTATCGACACCTTTTTTTAAAATGCCATTTGGCAACTATACCTGAAATGACTATCGGCACCTATATCTGAAATGCCTATCGGCACCTATTTTTGAAATGCCTATCGGAAACTACATCCGAAATGCCTATCAGCACCTATATTTGAAATGCCTATCGGCAACCATATCTGAAATGCCTATTCACACCTATATTTGAAATACCTATCGGCTTCTATATCTGAAATGCCTATCGGCACCTATTTTTAAAATGCCAATCGGCAACTATATCTGAAATGCCTATCGGCACCTATATCTGAAATGCCTATCGGCACCAATTTTTGAAATGCCTATCGGAAACTACATCTGAAATGCCTATCAGCACCTATATTTGAAATGCCTATCCGCAACCATACCTGGAATGCCTATCGGCACCTATATTTGAAATGCCTATCGGCTTCTATATCTGAAATGCCTATCGGCACCTATTTTTAAAATGCCAATCGGCAACTATATCTGAAGTGCCTATCGGCACCTATATCTGAAATGCCTATCGGCACCTATTTTTGAAATGCCTATCAAAAACTACATCTGAAATGCCTATCAGCACCTATATTTGAAATGCCTATCGGCAACCATATCTGGAATGCCTATCGGCACCTATATTTGAAATGCCTATCGGCTTCTATATCTGAAATGCCTATCGGCACCTATTTTTAAAATGCCAATCGGCAACTATATCTGAAGTGCCTATCGGCACCTATATCTAAAATGCCTATCGACACCTATATTTGAAATGCCTATCGGCACCTATATTTTAAATGCCTATCGGCAACTATATCTGATATGCCTATCGGCACCTATATCTGAAATGCCTATCGGCACCTATTTTTGAAATGCCTATCGAAAACTACATCTGAAATGCCTATCAGCACCTATATTTGGAATGCCTATCGGCAACCATATCTGGAATGCCTATCGGCACCTATATTTGAAATGCCTATCTGCTTCTATATCTGAAATGCCTATCGGCACCTATTTTTAAAATGCCAATTGGCAACTATATCTGAAATGCCTATCGGCACCTATATCTGAAATGCCTATCGGCACCTATTTTTGAAATGCCTATCGGAAACTACATCTAAAATGCCTATCAGCACCTATATTTGAAATGCCTATCGGCAACCATATCTGGAATGCCTATCAGCACCTATATTTGAAATGCCTATCGGCTTCTATATCTGAAATGCCTATCGGCACCTATTTTTAAAATGCCAATCGGCAACTATATCTGAAATGCCTATCGGCACCTATATCTGAAATGCCTATCGGCACCTATTTTTGAAATGCCTATCGGAAACTACATCTGAAATGCCTATCAACACCTATATTTGAAATGCCTATCGGCAACCAAATCTGAAATGCCTATCGGCACCTATCTTTGAAATGCCTATCGGAAACTACATCTAAAATGCCTATCAGCACCTATATTTGAAATGCCTATCGGCAACCATATCTGGAATGCCTATCGGCACCTATATTTGAAATGCCTATCGGCTTCTATATCTGAAATGCCTCTCGGCACCTATTTTTAAAATGCCAATCGGCAACTATATCTGAAATGCCTATCGGCACCTATATCTGAAATACCTATCGGCACCAATTTTTGAAATGCCTATCGGAAAATACATCTGAAATGCCTATCAGCACCTATATTTGAAATGCCTATCGGCAATCATATCTGGAATGCTTATCGGCACCTATATTTGAAATGCCTATCGGATTCTATATCTGAAATGCCTATCGGCACCTATTTTTAAAATGCCAATCGGCACCTATATCTGAAATGCCTATCGGCACCTATATCTGAAATGCATATCGGCACCTATTTTTGAAATGCTTATCGGAAACTACATCTGAAATGCCTATCAGCACTTATATTTGAAATGCCTATCGGCAACCATATCTGGAATGCCTATCGGCACCTATATTTGAAATGCCTATCGGCAACCATATCTGGAATGCCTATCGGCACCTATATTTGAAATGCCTATCGGCTTCTATATCTGAAATTCCTATCGGCACCTATTTTTAAAATGCCAATCGGCAACTATATCTGTAATGCCTATCGGCACCTATATCTGAAATGCCTATCGGCACCTATTTTTAAAATGCCTATCGGAAATTACATCTGAAATGCCTATCAGCACCAATATTTGAAATGCCTATCGGCAACCATATCTGAAATGCCTATCGACACCTATATTTGAAATACCTATCGGCTTCTATATCTGAAATACCTATCGGCACCTATTTTAAAAATGCCAATCGGCAACTATATCTGAAATGCCTATCGGCACCTATATCTGAAATGCCTATCGGCACCAGTTTTTGAAGTGCATATCGGAAACTACATCTGAAATGCCTATCAGTACCTATATTTGAAATGCCTATCGGCAACCATATCTGGTATGCCTATCGGCACCTATATTTGAAATGCCTATCGGCTTCTATATCTGAAATGCCTATCGGCACTTATTTTTAAAATGCCAATCGGCAACTATATCTGAAATGCCTATCGGCACCTATATCTGAAATGCCTATCGGCACCTATTTTTGATATGCCAATCGGAAACTACATCTGAAATGCCTATCAGCACCTATATTTAAAATGCCTATCGGCAACCATATCTGGAATGCCTATCGGCACCTATATTTGAAATGCCTAACGGCTTCTATATCTGAAATGCCTATCGGCACCTATTTTTAAAATGCCAATCGGCAACTGTATCTGAAATGCCTATCGGCACCTATATCTGAAATGCCTATCGGCACCTATTTTTGAAATGCCTATCGGAAACTACATCTGAAATGCCTATCAGCACTTATATTTGAAATGCCTATCGGCAACCATATCTGGAATGCCTATCGGCACCTATATCTTAAATGCCTATCGGCTTCTATATCTAAAATGCCTATCGGCACCTATTTTTAAAATGCCAATCGGCAACTATATCTGTAATGCCTATCGGCACCTATATCTGAAATGCTCATCGGCACCTATTTTTGAAATGCCTATCGGAAACTACATCTGAAATGCCTATCAGCAACTATATTTGAAATGCCTATCGGCAACAATATCTGGAATGCCTATCGGCACCTATACTTGAAATGCCTATAGGCAACCATATCTGGAATGCCTATCGGCACCTATATATGAAATGCCTATCGGCTTCTATATCTGAAATGCCTATCGGCACCTATTTTTAAAATGCCAATCGGCAACTATATCTGAAATGGCTATCGGCACCTATATCTGAAATGCCTATCGGCACCAATTTTTGAAATGCCTATCGGAAACTACATTTGAAATGCCTATCGGCACCTATATTTGAAATGCCTATCGGCAACCATATCTGGAATGCCTATCGTCACCTATATTTGAAATGCCTATCGGCTTCTATATCTGAAATGCCTATCGGCACCTATTTTTAAAATGCCAATCGGCAATTATATCTAAAATGCCTATCGGCACCTATATCTGAAATGCCTATCGGCACCTATTTTTGAAATGCCTATCGGAAACTAAATCTGAAATGCCTATCAGCACCTATATTTGAAATGCCTATCGGCAAACATATCTGAAATGCCTATCGGCAACTATACTTGAAATGCCTATCGGCTTCTATATCTGAAAAGCCTATCGGCACCTATTTTTAAAATGCCAATCGGCAACTATATCTGAAGTGCCTACCGGCACCTATTTCTGAAATGCCTATCGAAAACTACATCTGAAATGCCTATCAGCACCCATATTTGAAATGCCTATCGGCAACCACATCGGAAATGCCTATCGGCACCTATATCTGAAATGCCTTTCGGCATTTATATATGAAATGCCTATCGACACCTATATTTGAAATGCCTATCGGCACCTATATTTTAAATGCCTATCGGCAACTATATCTGATATGCCTATCGGGTCCTATATATGAAATGCCTATCGGCACCTATTTTTGAAATGCCTATCGGAAACTACATCTAAAATGCCTATCGGCACCTATTTTTAAAATGCTAATCGGCAACCATATCTGAAATGCCTATCGGCACCTATATCTATAATGCCCATCGGCACCTATTTTTGAAATGCCTATCGGAAACTACATCTGAAATGCCTATCAGCACCTATATTTGAAATGCCTATCGGCTTCTATATCTGAAATGCCTATCGGCACCTATTTTTAAAATGCCAATCGGCAACTATATCTGAAATGCCTATCGGCACCTATATCTGAAATGCCTATCGGCACCTATTTTTGAAATGCCTATCGGAAACTACATCTGAAATGCCTATCAGCACCTATATTTGAAATGCCTATCGGCTTCTATATCTGAAATGCCTATCGGCACCTATTTTTAAAATGCCAATCGGCAACTATATCTGAAATGCCTATCGGCAACCATATCTGAAATGCCTATCGACACCTATATTTGAAATACCTATCGGCTTCTATATCTGAAATGCCTATCGGCACCTATTTTTAAAATGCCAATCGGCAACTATATCTGAAATGCCCATCGGCACCTATTTTTGAAATGCCTATCGGAAACTACATCTGAATTGCCTATCAGCACCAATATTTGAAATGCCTATCGGCAACCATATCTGAAATGCGTATCGACACCTATATTTGAAATACCTATCGGCTTCTATCTCAGAAATGCCTATCAGCACCTATTTTTAAAATGCCAATCGGCAACTATATCTGAAATGCCTATCGGCACCTATATCTGAAATGCCTATCGGCAATAATTTTTGAAATGCCTATCGGAAACTACATCTTAAATGCCTATCAGCACCTATATTTGAAATGCCTATCGGCCACATTATCTGGAACGCCTATCGGCACCTATATTTGAAATGCCTATCGGCTTCTATATCTGAAAAGCCTATCGGCACCTATTTTTAAAATGCCAATCGGCAACTATATCTGAAGTGCCTACCGGCACCTATATCTGAAATGCCTATCGAAAACTACATCTGAAATGCCTATCAGCACCCATATTTGAAATGCCTATCGGCAACCACATCGGAAATGCCTATCGGCACCTATTTTTAAAATGCCAATCGGCAACTATATCTGAAATGCCTATCGGCACCTATATCTGAAATGCCTATCGGCACCTATTTTTGAAATGCCTATCGGAAACTACATCTGAAATGCCTATCAGCACCTATATTTGAAATGCCTATCGGCACCTATATTTTAAATGCCTATCGGCAACTATATCTGATATGCCTATCGGCACCTATATCTGAAATGCCTATCGGCACCTATTTTTGAAATGCCTATCGGAAACTACATCTAAAACACCTATCGGCACCTTTTTTTAAAATGCCAATCGGCAACTATATCTGAAATGTCTATAGGCACCTATGTCTGAAATGCCTATCGGCACCTATTTTTGAAATGCCTATCGAAAACTACATCTGAAATGCCTATCAGCACCTATATTTTAAATGCCTATCGGCAACCATATAGGAAATGCCTATCGACACCTATATTTGAAATACCTATCGGCTTCTATATCTGAAATGCCTATCGGCACCTATTTTTAAAATGCCATACGGCAACTGTATCTGAAATGCCTATCGGCACCTATATCTGAAATGCCTATCGGCACCAATTTTTGAAATGCCTATCGGAAACTACATCTTAAATGCCTATCAGCACCTATATTTGAAATGCCTATCGGCCACATTATCTGGAATGCCTATCGGCACCTATATTTGAAATGCCTATCGGCTTCTATATCTGAAAAGCCTATCGGCACCTATTTTTAAAATGCCAATCGGCAACTATATCTGAAGTGCCTACCGGCACCTATATCTGAAATGCCTATCGAAAACTACATCTGAAATGCCTATCAGCACCCATATTTAAAATGCCTATCGGCAACCACATCGGAAATGCCTATCGGCACCTATTTTTAAAATGCCAATCGGCAACTATATCTGAAATGCCTATCGGCACCTATATCTGAAATGCCTATCGGCACCTATTTTTGAAATGCCTATCGGAAACTACATCTGAAAGGCCTATCAGCACCTATATTTAAAACGCCTATCGGCAACCATATCTGAAATGCCTATCGACACCTATATTTGAAATACTTATCGGCTTCTATATCTGAAATGCCTATCGGCACCTATTTTTAAAATGCCGATCGGTAACTATATCTGAAATGCCTATCGGCACCTATATCTGAAATGCCTATCAGCACCAATTTTTAAAATGCCTATCGGAAACTACATCTGGAATGCCTATCAGCACCTATATTTGAAATGCCTATCGGCAATCATATCTGGAATGCCTATCGGCACCTATATTTGAAATGCCTATCGGCTTCTATATCTAAAATGCCTATCGACACCTATTTTTAAAATGCCATTCGGCAACTATATCTGAAATGCCTATCGGCACCTATATCTGAAATGCCTATCGGCACCTATTTTTGAAATGCCTATCAGAAACTACATCTGAAATGCCTATCAGCACCTATATTTGAAATGCCTATCGGCAACCATATCTGACATGCCTATCGACACCTATATTTGAAATACCTATCGGCTTCTACATCTGAAATGCCTATCGGCACCTATTTTTTAAATGCCAATCGGCAACTATATCTGAAATGCCTATTGGCACCTATAACTGAAATGCCTATCGGCACCTATTTTTAAAATTCCAATCGGCAACTATATCTGAAATGCCTATCGGCACCTATATCTGAAATGCCTATCGGCACCTATTTTTGAAATGCCTCTCGGAAACTACATCTGAAATGCCTATCAGCACCTATATTTGAAATGCCTATCGGCAACCATATCTGCAATGCCTATCGGCACTTATATATAAAATGCCTATCGGCTTCTATATCTGAAATGCCTATCAGCACCTATTTTTAAAATGCCAATCGGCAACTATATCTGAAATGCCCATCGGCACCTATATCTGAAATGCCTATCGGCACCTATTTTTGAAATGCCTATCGGAAACTACATCTGAAATGCCTATCAGCACCTATATTTGAAATGCCTATCGGCAACCATATCTGGAATGCCTATCGGCACCTATATTTGAAATGCCTATCGGCTTCTATATCTGAAATGCCTATCGGCACCTATTTTTAAAATGCCAATCGGCAACTATATCTGAAGTGCCTATCGGCACCTATATCTGAAATGCCTATCGCACCAATTTTTGAAATGCCTAACGAAAACTACATCCGAAATGCCTATCAGCACCTATATTTGAAATGCCTATCGGCAACCACATCAGAAATGCCTATCGGCACCCATATCTGAAATGCCTATCGACACTTATATTTGAAATGCCTATCGGCACCTATATTTCAAATGCCTATCAGCAACTATATCTGATATGCCTATCGGCACCTATATCTGAAATGCCTATCGGCACCTATTTTTAAAATGCTAATCGGCAACTATATCTGAAATGTCTATAGGCACCTATGTCTGAAATGCCTTTCGGCACCTATTTTTGAAATGCCTATCGGAAACTACATCTGAAATGCCTATCAGCACCTATATTTTAAATGCCTATCGGCAACCATATAGGAAATGCCTATCGACACCTATATTTGAAATACCTATCCGCTTCTATATCTGAAATGCCTATCGGCACCTATTTTTAAAATGCCATACGGCAACTATATCTGAAATGCCTATCGGCACCTATATCTGAAATGCCTATCGGCACCAATTTTTTAAATGCCTATCGGAAACTACATCTTAAATGCCTATCAGCACCTATATTTGAAATGCCTATCGGCCACCATATCTGGAATGCCTATCGGCACCTCTATTTGAAATGCCTATCGGCTTCTATATCTGAAATGCCTATCGACACCTATTTTTAAAATGCCAATTGGCAACTATATCTGAAATACCTATCGGCACCTATATCTAAAATGCCTATCGGTACCTATTTTTGAAATGCCTATTGGAAACTACATCTAAAATGCCTATCAGCACTTATATTTGAAATGCCTATCGGCAACCATATCTGGAATGCCTATCGGCACCTATATTTGAAATGCCTATCGGCTTCTATATCTGAAATGCCTATCGGCACCTATTTTAAAAATGCCAATCGGCAACTATATCTTAAATGCCTATCGTCACCTATACCTGAAATGCCTATCGGCATCAATTTTTGAAATGCCTATCGGAAACTACATCTAAAATGCCTATCAGCACCTATATTTGAAATGCCTATCGGCAACCATATCTGTAATGCCTATCGGCACCTATATTTGAAATGCCTATCGGCTTCTATATCTGAAATGCCTATCGGCACCTATTTTTAAAATGCCACTTGGCAACTATATCGGAAATGCCTAGCGTCACCTATACCTGAAATGCCTATCGGCACCTATTTTTGAAGTGCCTATCGGAAACTACATCTGAAATGCCTATCAGCACCTATATTTGAAATGCCTATCGGCAACCATATCTGGAATGCCTATCGGCACCTATATTTGAAATGCCTATCGGCACCTATTTTTAAAATGCCAATCGGCAACTATATCTGAAATGCCTATCGGCACCTATATCTGAAATGCCTATCGGCACCTATTTTTGAAATGCCTATCGGAAACTACATCTGAAATGCCTATCAGCACCTATATTTGAAATGCCTATCGGCTTCTATATCTGAAATGCCTATCGGCACCTATTTTTAAAATGCCAATCGGCAACTATATCTGAATTGCCTATCGGCAACCATATCTGAAATGCCTATCGACACCTATATTTGAAATACCTATCGGCTTCTATATCTGAAATGCCTATCGGCACCTATTTTTAAAATGCTAATCGGCAACTATATCTGAAATGCCTATCGGCACCTATTTTTGAAATGCCTATCGGAAACTACATCTGAATTGCCTATCAGCACCAATATTTGAAATGCCTATCGGCACCTATTTTTAAAATGCCATACGGCAACTATATTTGAAATGCCTATCGGCACCTATATCTGAAATGCCTATCGGCACCAATTTTTGAAATGCCTATCGGAAACTACATCTTAAATGACTATCAGCACCTATATTTGAAATGCCTATCGGCCACATTATCTGGAATGCCTATCGGCACCTATATTTGAAATGCCTATCGGCTTCTATATCTGAAATGCCTATCGACACCTATTTTTAAAATGCCAATTGGCAACTATATCTGAAATACCTATCGGCACCTATATCTGAAATGCCTATCGGTACCTATTTTTGAAATGCCAATTGGCAACTATATCGGAAATGCCTATCGTCACCTATACCTGAAATGCCTATCGGCACCTATTTTTGAAATGCCTATCGGCACCTATTTTTAAAATGCCAATCGGCAACTATATCTGAAATGCCTATCGGCACCTATATCTGAAATGCCTATCGGCACCTATTTTTGAAATGCCTATCGGAAACTACATCTGAAATGCCTATCAGCACCTATATTTAAAACGCCTATCGGCAACCATATCTGAAATGCCTATCGACACCTATATTTGAAATACTTATCGGCTTCTATATCTGAAATGCCTATCGGCACCTATTTTTAAAATGCCGATCGGTAACAATATCTGAAATGCCTATCGGCACCTATATCTGAAATGCCTATCAGCACCAATTTTTAAAATGCCTATCGGAAACTACATCTGGAATGCCTATCAGCACCTATATTTGAAATGCCTATCGGCAATCATATCTGGAATGCCTATCGGCACCTATATTTGAAATGCCTATCGGCTTCTATATCTGAAATGCCTATCGACACCTATTTTTAAAATGCCAATCGGCAACTATATCTGAAATGCCTATCGGCACCTATATCTGAAATGCCTATCGGCACCTATTTTTGAAATGCCTATCAGAAACTACATCTGAAATGCCTATCAGCACCTATATTTGAAATGCCTATCGGCAACCATATCTGACATGCCTATCGACACCTATATTTGAAATACCTATCGGCTTCTACATCTGAAATGCCTATCGGCACCTATTTTTTAAATGCCAATCGGCAACTATATCTGAAATGCCTATTGGCACCTATATCTGAAATGCCTATCGGCACCTATTTTTAAAATTCCAATCGGCAACTATATCTGAAATGCCTATCGGCACCTATATCTAAAATGCCTATCGGCACCTATTTTTGAAATGCCTCTCGGAAACTACATCTGAAATGCCTATCAGCACTTATATTTGAAATGCCTATCGGCAACCATATCTGCAATGCCTATCGGCACTTATATATAAAATGCCTATCGGCTTCTATATCTGAAATGCCTATCAGCACCTATTTTAAAATGCCAATTGGCAACTATATCTGAAATGCCCATCGGCACCTATATCTGAAATGCCTATCGGCACCTATTTTTGAAATGCCTATCGGAAACTACATCTGAAATGCCTATCAGCACCTATATTTGAAATGCCTATCGGCAACCATATCTGGAATGCCTATCGGCACCTATATTTGAAATGCCTATCGGCTTCTATATCTGAAATGCCTATCGGCACCTATTTTTAAAATGCCAATCGGCAACTATATCTGAAGTGCCTATCGGCACCTATATCTGAAATGCCTATCGCACCTATTTTTGAAATGCCTAACGAAAACTACATCCGAAATGCCTATCAGCACCTATATTTGAAATGCCTATCGGCAACCACATCAGAAATGCCTATCGGCACCCATATCTGAAATGCCTATCGACACCTATATTTGAAATGCCTATCGGCACCTATATTTCAAATGCCTATCGGCAACTATATCTGATATGCCTATCGGCACCTATATCTGAAATGCCTATCGGCACCTATTTTTGAAATGCCTATCGGAAACTACATCTAAAACGCCTATCGGCACCTATTTTTAAAATGCTAATCGGCAACTATATCTGAAATGTCTATAGGCACCTATGTCTGAAATGCCTTTCGGCACCTATTTTTGAAATGCCTATCGGAAACTACATCTGAAATGCCTATCAGCACCTATATTTTAAATGCCTATCGGCAACCATATAGGAAATGCCTGTCGACACCTATATTTGAAATACCTATCCGCTTCTATATCTGAAATGCCTATCGGCACCTATTTTTAAAATGCCATACGGCAACTATATCCGAAATGCCTATCGGCACCTATATCTGAAATGCCTATCGGCACCAATTTTTTAAATGCCTATCGGAAACTACATCTTAAATGCCTATCAGCACCTATATTTGAAATGCCTATCGGCCACCATATCTGGAATGCCTATCGGCACCTCTATTTGAAATGCCTATCGGCTTCTATATCTGAAATGCCTATCGACACCTATTTTTAAAATGCCAATTGGCAACTATATCTGAAATACCTATCGGCACCTATATCTAAAATGCCTATCGGTACCTATTTTTGAAATGCCTAATGGAAACTACATCTAAAATGCCTATCAGCACTTATATTTGAAATGCCTATCGGCAACCATATCTGGAATGCCTATCGGCACCTATATTTGAAATGCCTATCGGCTTCTATATCTGAAATGCCTATCGGCACCTATTTTTAAAATGCCAATCGGTAACTATATCTGAAATGCCTATCGGCACCTATATCTGAAATGCCTATCAGCACCAATTTTTAAAATGCCTATCGGAAACTACATCTGGAATGCCTATCAGCACCTATATTTGAAATGCCTATCGGCAACCATATCTGGAATGCCTATCGGCACCTATATTTGAAATGCCTATCGGCTTCTATATCTGAAATGCCTATCGACACCTATTTTTAAAATGCCAATCGGCAACTATACCTGAAATGCCTATCGGCACCTATATCTGAAATGCCTATCGGCACCTATTTTTGAAATGCCTATCGGAAACTACATCTGAAATGCCTATCAGCACCTATATTTGAAATGCCTATCGGCTTCTATATCTAAAATGCTTATCGGCACCTATTTTTGAAATGCCTATCGGAAACTACATCTGGAATGCCTATCAGCACCTATATCTGAAATGCCTATCGGCACCAATTTTTGAAATGCCTATCGGAAACTACATCTGGAATGCCTATCAGCACCTATAACTGAAATGCCTATCGGCAACCATATCTGGAATGCCTATCGGCACCTATATTTGAAATGCCTACCGGCTTCTATATCTGAAATGCCTATCGACACCTATTTTTAAAATGCTAATCGGCAACTATATCTGAAATGCCTATCGGCACCTATATATGAAATGCCTATCGGCACCTATTTTTGAAATGCCTACCGGAAACTACATCTGAAATGCCTATCAGCACCTATATTTGAAATGCCTATCGGCAACCATATCTGAAATGCCCATCGACACCTATATTTGAAATACCTATCGGCTTCTATATCTGAAATGCCTATCGGCACCTATTTTTAAAATGCCAATCGGCAACTA
Organism: Venustoraphidia nigricollis; assembly: GCA_034508555.1. Lineage (NCBI taxonomy): Eukaryota > Metazoa > Arthropoda > Insecta > Raphidioptera > Raphidiidae > Venustoraphidia > Venustoraphidia nigricollis. The sequence continues at coordinate 106,526 of JAVRKA010000212.1, read as the reverse complement.
TATCTGAAATGCCTATCGGCACCTATATCTGAAATGCCTATCGGCACCAATTTTTGAAATGCCTATCGGAAACTACATCTGAAATGCCTATCAGCACCTATATTTGAAATGCCTATCGGCAACCATATCTGGAATGCCTTTTGGCACCTATATTTGAAATGCCTATCGGCTTCTATATCTGAAATTCCTATCGGCACCTATTTTTAAAATGCCAATCGGCAACTATATCTGAAATGCCTATCGGCACCAATTTTTGAAATGCCTATCGGAAACTACATCTGAAATGCCTATCAGCACCTATAATTGAAATGCCAATCGGCAACCATATCTGGAATGCCTATCGGCACCTATATTTGAAATGCCTATCGGCTTCTATATCTGAAATGCCTATCGGCACCTATTTTTAAAATGCCAATCGGCAACTATATCTGAAGTGCCTATCGGCACCTATATCTGAAATGCCTATCGGCACCTATTTTTGAAATGCCTATCGAAAACTACATCTGAAATGCCTATCAGCACCTATATTTGAAATGCCTATCGGCAACCACATCAGAAATGCCTATCGACACCTATATCTGAAATGCCTTTCGGCATTTATATCTGAAATGCCTATCGACACCTATATTTGAAATGCTTATCGGCACCTATATTTTAACTGCCTATCGGCAACTATATTTGATATGCCTATCGGCACCTATATCTGAAATGCCTATCGGCACCTATTTTTGAAATGCCTATCGGAAACTACATCTAAAATGCCTATCGGCACCTATTTTTAAAATGCCAATCGGTAAGTATATCTAAAATGCCTATCGGCACCTATATCTGAAATGCCTATAGGCACCTATTTTTGAAATGCCTATCGGAAACTACATCTGAAATTCCTATCAGCACCTATATTTGAAATGCCTATCGGCAACCATATCTGAAATGCCTATCCACACCTATATTTGAAATACCTATCGGCTTCTATATCTGAAATGCCTATCGGCACCTATTTTTAAAATGCCAATCGGCAACTATATCTGAAATGCCTATCGGTACCTATATCTGAAATGCCTATCGGCACCAATTTTTGAAATGCCTATCGGAAACTACATCTGAAATGCTTATCAGCACCTATATTTGAAATGCCTATCGGCAACCATATCTGGAATGCCTATCGGCACCTATATTTGAAATGCCTATTGGCTTCTATATCTGAAATGCCTATCGACACCTTTTTTTAAAATGCCAATTGGCAACTATATCTGAAATGCCTCTCGGCACCTATATCTGAAATGCCTATCGGTACTTATTTTTGAAATGCCTATCGGAAACTACATCTGAAATGCCTATCAGCACTTATATTTGAAATGCCTATCGGCAACCATATCTGGAATGCCTATCGGCACCTATATTTGAAATGCCTATCGGCTTCTATATTTCAAATGCCTATTGGCACCTATTTTTAAAATGCTAATCGGCAACTATATCTGAAATGCCTATCGGCACCTATATCTGAAATGCCTATCGGCACCTATTTTTGAAATGCCTTTCGGAAACAACATCTGAAATGCCTATCTGCTTCTATATTTGAAATGCCTATCGGCAACCATATCTGAAATGCCTATCGACACCTATATTTGAAATACCTATCGGCTTCTATATCTGAAATGCCTATCGGCACCTGTTTTTAAAATCCAATCGGCAACTATATCTGAAATGCCTATCGGCAATTATATCTGAAATGCCTATCGGCATTAATTTTTGAAATGCCTATCGGAAACTACATCTAAAATGCCTATCAGCACCTATATTTGAAATTTTTATTGGCAACCATATCTGGAATGCCTATCGGCAACTATATTTGAAATGCCTATCGGCTTCTATATCTGAAATGCCTATCGGCACCTATTTTTAAAATGCCAATTGGCAACTATACCTGAAATGACTATCGGCACCTATATCTGAAATGCCTATCGGCACCTATTTTTGAAATGCCTATCGGAAACTACATCTGAAATGCCTATCAGCACCTATATTTGAAATGCCTATCGGCAACCATATCTGGAATGCCTATCGGCACCTATATTTGAAATGCCTATCGGCTTCTATATCTGAAATGCCTATCGGCACCTATTTTTAAAATGCCAATCGGCAACTATATCTGAAATGCCTATAGGCACTTATATCTGAAAAGCCTATCGGCACCTATTTTTGAAATGCCTATCGGAAACTACATCTGAAATGCCTATCAGAACCTATATTTGAAATGCTTATCGGCAACCATATCTGGAATGCCTATCGGCGCCTATATTTGAAATGCCTATCGGCACCTATTTTTAAAATGCCAATCGGCAACTATATCTGAAGTGCCTATCGGCACCTATATCTGAAATGCCTATCGGCACATATTTTTGAAATGCCTATCGAAAACTACATCTGAAATGCCTATCAGCACCTATATTCGAAGTGCCTATCGGCAACCACATCAGAAATGCCTATCGACACCTATATCCGAAATGCCTTTCGGCATTAATATCTGAAATGCCTATCGACACCTATATTTGAAATGCCTATCGGCACCAATATTTTAAATGCCTATCGGCAACTATATCTGACAGGCCTATCGGCACCTATATCTGAAATGCCTATCGGCACCTATTTTTGAAATGCCTATCGGAAACTACATCTAAAATGCCTATCGGCACCTATTTTTAAAATGCCAATCGGCAACTATATCTGAAATGCCTATCGGCACCTATATCTGAAATGCCTATCGGCACCAATTTTTGAAATGCCTATCGGAAACAACATCGGAAATGCCTATCAGCACCTATATTTGAAATGCCTATCGGCAACCATATCTGGAATGCCTATCGGCACCTATATTTGAAATGCCTATTGGCTTCTATATCTGAAATGCCTATCGACACCTTTTTTTAAAATGCCATTTGGCAACTATACCTGAAATGACTATCGGCACCTATATCTGAAATGCCTATCGGCACCTATTTTTGAAATGCCTATCGGAAACTACATCTGAAATGCCTATCAGCACCTATATTTGAAATGCCTATCGGCAACCATATCTGAAATGCCTATCCACACCTATATTTGAAATACCTATCGGCTTCTCTATCTGAAATGCCTATCGGCACTTATTTTTAAAATGCCAATCGGCAACTATATCTGAAATGCCTATCGGCACCTATATCTGAAATGCCTATCGGAACCAATTTTTGAAATGCCTATCGGCACCTATATTTTAAATGCCTATCGGAAACTACATCTGAAATGCCTATCAGCACTTATTTTTGAAATGCCTATCGGCAACCATATCTGGAATGCCTATCGACACTTATATTTGAAATGCCTATCGGCTTCTATATCTGAAATGCCTATTGGCACCTATTTTTAAAATGCTAATCGGCACCTATATCTGAAATGCCTATCGGCACCTATTTTTGAAATGCCTATCGGAAACTACATCTGAAATGCCTTTTAGCACCTATATTTGAAATGCCTATCGGCAACCATATCTGGAATGCCTATCGGCACCTATATTTGAAATGCCTATCGGCTTCTATATCTGAAATGCCTATCGGCACCTATTTTTAAAATGCTAATCGGCAACTTTATCTGAAGTGCCTATCGGCACCTATATCTGAAATGCCTATCGGCACCTATTTTTGAAATGCCTATCAAAAACTACATCTGAAATGCCTATCAGCACCTATATTTGAAATGCCTATCGGCAACCATATCTGGAATGCCTATCGGCACCTATATTTGAAATGCCTATCGGCTTCTATATCTGAAATGCCTATCGGCACCTATTTTTAAAATGCCAATCGGCAACTATAACTGAAGTGCCTATCGGCACCTATATCTGAAATGCCTATCGACACCTATATTTGAAATGCCTATCGGCACCTATATTTTAAATGCCTATCGGAAACTACATCTGAAATGCCTTTCAGCACCTATATTTGAAAAGCCTATCGGCAACCATATCTGGAATGCCTATCGGCACCTATATTTGAAATGCCTATCGGCTTCTATATCTGAAATGCCTATCGACACCTATTTTTAAAATGCCAATCGGCAACTATACCTGAAATGCCTATCGGCACCTATATCTGAAATGCCTATCGGCACCTATTTTTGAAATGCCTATCGGAAACTACATCTGAAATGCCTATCAGCACTTATTTTTGAAATGCCTATCGGCAACCATATCTGGAATGCCTATCGACACTTATATTTGAAATGCCTATCGGCTTCTATATCTGAAATGCCTATCGGCACCTGTTTTTAAAATCCAATCGGCAACTATATCTGAAATGCCTATCGGCAATTATATCTGAAATGCCTATCGGCATTAATTTTTGAAATGCCTATCGGAAACTACATCTAAAATGCCTATCAGCACCTATATTTGAAATTTTTATTGGCAACCATATCTGGAATGCCTATCGGCAACTATATTTGAAATGCCTATCGGCTTCTATATCTGAAATGCCTATCGGCACCTATTTTTAAAATGCCAATTGGCAACTATACCTGAAATGACTATCGGCACCTATATCTGAAATGCCTATCGGCACCTATTTTTGAAATGCCTATCGGAAACTACATCTGAAATGCCTATCAGCACCTATATTTGAAATGCCTATCGGCAACCATATCTGGAATGCCTATCGGCACCTATATTTGAAATGCCTATCGGCTTCTATATCTGAAATGCCTATCGGCACCTATTTTTAAAATGCCAATCGGCAACTATATCTGAAATGCCTATAGGCACTTATATCTGAAAAGCCTATCGGCACCTATTTTTGAAATGCCTATCGGAAACTACATCTGAAATGCCTATCAGAACCTATATTTGAAATGCTTATCGGCAACCATATCTGGAATGCCTATCGGCGCCTATATTTGAAATGCCTATCGGCACCTATTTTTAAAATGCCAATCGGCAACTATATCTGAAGTGCCTATCGGCACCTATATCTGAAATGCCTATCGGCACATATTTTTGAAATGCCTATCGAAAACTACATCTGAAATGCCTATCAGCACCTATATTCGAAGTGCCTATCGGCAACCACATCAGAAATGCCTATCGACACCTATATCCGAAATGCCTTTCGGCATTAATATCTGAAATGCCTATCGACACCTATATTTGAAATGCCTATCGGCACCTATATTTTAAATGCCTATCGGCAACTATATCTGACAGGCCTATCGGCACCTATATCTGAAATGCCTATCGGCACCTATTTTTGAAATGCCTATCGGAAACTACATCTAAAATGCCTATCGGCACCTATTTTTAAAATGCCAATCGGCAACTATATCTGAAATGCCTATCGGCACCTATATCTGAAATGCCTATCGGCACCAATTTTTGAAATGCCTATCGGAAACAACATCGGAAATGCCTATCAGCACCTATATTTGAAATGCCTATCGGCAACCATATCTGGAATGCCTATCGGCACCTATATTTGAAATGCCTATTGGCTTCTATATCTGAAATGCCTATCGACACCTTTTTTTAAAATGCCATTTGGCAACTATACCTGAAATGACTATCGGCACCTATATCTGAAATGCCTATCGGCACCTATTTTTGAAATGCCTATCGGAAACTACATCTGAAATGCCTATCAGCACCTATATTTGAAATGCCTATCGGCAACCATATCTGAAATGCCTATCCACACCTATATTTGAAATACCTATCGGCTTCTCTATCTGAAATGCCTATCGGCACTTATTTTTAAAATGCCAATCGGCAACTATATCTGAAATGCCTATCGGCACCTATATCTGAAATGCCTATCGGAACCAATTTTTGAAATGCCTATCGGCACCTATATTTTAAATGCCTATCGGAAACTACATCTGAAATGCCTATCAGCACTTATTTTTGAAATGCCTATCGGCAACCATATCTGGAATGCCTATCGACACTTATATTTGAAATGCCTATCGGCTTCTATATCTGAAATGCCTATTGGCACCTATTTTTAAAATGCTAATCGGCACCTATATCTGAAATGCCTATCGGCACCTATTTTTGAAATGCCTATCGGAAACTACATCTGAAATGCCTTTTAGCACCTATATTTGAAATGCCTATCGGCAACCATATCTGGAATGCCTATCGGCACCTATATTTGAAATGCCTATCGGCTTCTATATCTGAAATGCCTATCGGCACCTATTTTTAAAATGCTAATCGGCAACTTTATCTGAAGTGCCTATCGGCACCTATATCTGAAATGCCTATCGGCACCTATTTTTGAAATGCCTATCAAAAACTACATCTGAAATGCCTATCAGCACCTATATTTGAAATGCCTATCGGCAACCATATCTGGAATGCCTATCGGCACCTATATTTGAAATGCCTATCGGCTTCTATATCTGAAATGCCTATCGGCACCTATTTTTAAAATGCCAATCGGCAACTATAACTGAAGTGCCTATCGGCACCTATATCTGAAATGCCTATCGACACCTATATTTGAAATGCCTATCGGCACCTATATTTTAAATGCCTATCGGAAACTACATCTGAAATGCCTTTCAGCACCTATATTTGAAAAGCCTATCGGCAACCATATCTGGAATGCCTATCGGCACCTATATTTGAAATGCCTATCGGCTTCTATATCTGAAATGCCTATCGACACCTATTTTTAAAATGCCAATCGGCAACTATACCTGAAATGCCTATCGGCACCTATATCTGAAATGCCTATCGGCACCTATTTTTGAAATGCCTATCGGAAACTACATCTGAAATGCCTATCAGCACTTATTTTTGAAATGCCTATCGGCAACCATATCTGGAATGCCTATCGACACTTATATTTGAAATGCCTATCGGCTTCTATATCTGAAATGCCTATTGGCACCTATTTTTAAAATGCTAATCGGCACCTATATCTGAAATGCCTATCGGCACCTATTTTTGAAATGCCTATCGGAAACTACATCTGAAATGCCTTTCAGCACCTATATTTGAAATGCCTATCGGCAACCATATCTGGAATGCCTATCGGCACCTATATTTGAAATGCCTATCGGCTTCTATATCTGAAATGCCTATCGGCACCTATTTTTAAAATGCCAATCGGCAACTATATCTGAAGTGCCTATCGGCACCTATATCTGAAATGCCTATCGGCACGTATTTTTGAAATGCCTATCAAAAACTACATCTGAAATGCCTATCAGCACCTGTATTTGAAATGCCTATCGGCAACCATATCTGGAATGCCTATCGGCACCTATATTTGAAATGCCTATCGGCTTCAATATCTGAAATGCCTATCGGCACCTATTTTTAAAATGCCAATCGGCAACTATATCTGAAGTGCCTATCGGCACCTATATCTAAAATGCCTATCGACACCTATATTTGAAATGCCTATCGGCACCTATATTTTAAATGCCTATCGGCACCTATATCTGATATGCCTATCGGCACCTATATCTGAAATGCCTGTCGGCACCTATTTCTGAAATGCCTATCGGAAACTACATCTAAAATGCCTATCGGCACCTATTTTTAAAATGCCAATCGGCAACTCTATCTGAAATGCCTATCGGCACCTATTTTTGAAATGCCTATCGGTAACTACATCTCAGATGCCTATCAGCACCTATATTTGAAATGCCTATCGGCAACCATACCTGAAATGCCTGTCGACACCTATATTTGAAAAACCTATCGGCTTCTATATCTGAAATGCCTATCGGCAGCTATTTTTAAAATGCCAATCGGCAACTATATCTGAAATGCCTATCGGCACCTATATCTGAAATGCCTATCGGCACCAATTTTTGAAATGCCTATCGGAAACTACATCTGAAATGCCTATTAGCACCTATATTTGAAATCCCTATCGGCAACCATATCTGGAATGCCTATCGGCACCTATATTTGAAATGCCTATCGGCTTCTATATCGGAAATGCCTATCGACACCTATTTTTAAAATGCCAATTGGCAACTATATCTGAAATGCCTATCGGCACCTATATCTGAAATGCCTATCGGTACCTATTTTTGAAATGCCTATCGGAAACTACATCTGAAATGTCTATCAGCACTTATACTTGAAATGCCTATCGGCAACCATATCTGGAATGCCTAAGGCACCTATATTTGAAATGCCTATCGGCTTCTATATCTGAAGCCTATCGGCACCTATTTTTAAAATGCCAATCGGCAACTATATCTGAAATGCCTATCGGCACCAATATCTGAAATGCCTATCGGCACCTATTTTTGAAATGCCTTTCGGAAACTACATCTGAAATGCCTATCTGCTCCTATATTTGAAATGCCTATCGGCAACCATATCTGAAATGCCTATCGACACCTATATTTGAAATACCTATCGGCTTCCATATCTGAAATGCCTATCGGCACCTGTTTTTAAAATGCCAATCGGCAACTATATCTGAAATGCCTATCGGCACCTATATCTAAAATGCCTATCGGCATCAATTTTTGAAATGCCTATCGGAAACTACATCTAAAATGCCTATCAGCACCTATATTTGAAATGCCTATCGGCAACCATATCTGGAATGCCTATGGGCACCTATATTTGAAATGCCTATCGGCTTCTATATCTGAAATGCCTATCGACAACTATTTTTAAAATGCCAGTCGGCGCCTATATCTGAAATGCCTATCGGCACCAATTTTTGAAATGCCTATCGGAAACTACATCTTAAATGCCTATCAGCACCTATATTTGAAATGCCTATCGGCCACCATATCTGGAATTCCTATCGGCACCTATATTTGAAATGCCTATCGGCTTCTAAATCTGAAATGCCTATCGACACCTATTTTTAAAATGCCAATTGGCAACTATATCTGAAATACCTATCGGCACCTATATCTGAAATGCCTATCGGTACCTATTTTTGAATGCCTATCGGAAACTACATCTGAAATGCCTATCAGCACTTATATTTGAAATGCCTATCGGCAACTATATTGGAATGCCTATCGGCACCTATATTTGAAATGCCTATCGGCTTCTATATCTGAAATGCCTAACGGCACCTATTTTTAAAATGCCAATCGGCAACTATATCTGAAATGCCTATCGTCACCTATACCTGAAATGCCTATCGGCATCAATTTTTGAAATGCCTATCGGAAACTACATCTAAAATGCCTATCAGCACCTATATTTGAAATGCCTATCGGCAACCATATCTGTAATGCCTATCGGCACCTATATTTGAAATGCCTATCGGCTTCTATATCTGAAATGCCTATCGGCACCTATTTTTAAAATGCCAATCGGCATCTATATCTGAAATGCCTATCGGCACCTATATCTGAAATGCCTATCGGCACCTATTTTTGAAATGCCTATCGGAAATTACATCTGAAATGCCTATTAGCACCTATATTTGAAATGCCTATCGGCAACCATATCTGGAAAGCCTTTTGGCACCTATATTTGAAATGCATATCGGCTTCTATATCTGAAATTCCTATCGGCACCTATTTTTAAAATGCCAATCGGCAACTATATCTAAAATGCCTATCGGCACCTATATCTGAAATGCCTATCGGCACTTTTTTTGAAATGCCTATCGGAAACTACATCTGAAATACCTATCAGAACCTATATTTGAAATGCCTATCTGCAACCATATCTGGAATGCCTATCGGCACCTATATTTGAAATGCCTATCGGCTTCTATATCTGAAATGCCTATCGGCAACTATTTTTAAAATGCCAATCGGCAACTATATCTGTAATGCCTATCGGCACCTATATCTGAAATGCCTATCGGCACCTGTTTTTGAAATGCCTATCGGAAACTACATCTGAAATACCTATCAGCACCTATATTTGAAATGCCTATCTGCAACCATATCTGAAAAGCCTATCGACACCTATATTTGAAATACCTATCGGCTTCTATATCTGAAATGCCTATCGGCACCTATTTTTAAAATGCCAATCGGCAACTATATCTGAAATGCCTATCGGCACCTATATCTGAAATGCCTATCGGCACCAATTTTTGAAATGCCTATCGGAAACTACATCTGAAATGCCTATCAGCACCTATATTTGAAATGCCTATCGGCAACCATATCTGGAATGCCTATCGGCACCTATATTTGAAATGCCTATCGGCTTCTATATCTGAAATGCCTATCGGCACCTATTTTTAAAATGCCAATCGGCAACTATATCTAAAATGCCTATCGGCACCTATATCTGAAATGCCTATCGGCACCTATTTTTGAAATGCCTATCAGAAACTACATCTGAAATGGCTATCAGCACCTATATTTGAAATGCCTATCGGCTTCTATATCTAAAATGCTTATCGGCACCTATTTTTGAAATGCCTACCGGCTTCTATATCTGAAATCCCAATCGACACCTATTTTTAAAATGCTAATCGGCAACTATATCTGAAATGCCTATCGGCACCTATATCTGAAATGCCTATCGGAACCAATTTTTGAAATGCCTATCGGAAACTACATCTGGAATGCCTATCAGCACCTATATCTGAAATGCCTATCGGCAAACATATCTGGAATGCCTATCGGCACCTATATTTGAAATGCCTACCGGCTTCTATATCTGAAATGCCTATCGACACCTATTTTTAAAATGCTAATCGGCAACTATATCTGAAATGCCTATCGGCACCTATATCTGAAATGCCTATCGGTACCTATTTTTGAAATGCCTACCGGAAACTACATCTGAAATGCCTATCAGCACCTATATTTGAAATGCCTATCGGCAACCATATCTGAAATGCCCATCGACACCTATATTTGAAATACCTATCGGCTTCTATATCTGAAATGCCTATCGGCACCTATTTTTAAAATGCCAATCGGCAACTATATCTGAAATGCCTATCGGCACCTATATCTGAAATGCCTATCGGCACCAATTTTTGAAATGCCTATCGGAAACTACATCTGAAATGCCTATCAGCACCTATATTTGAAATGCCTATCGGCAACCATATCTGGAATGCTTATCGGCACCTATATTTGAAATGCCTATCGGCTTCTATATCTGAAATGCCTATCGGCACCTATTTTTAAAATGCCAATCGGCAACTATATTTGAAATGCCTATCGGCACCTATATCTGAAATGCCTATCGGCACCTATTTTTGAAATGCCTATCGGAAACTACATCTGAAATGCCTATCAGCACCTATATTTGAAATGCCTATCGGCAACCATATCTGGAATGCCTTTTGGCACCTATATTTGAAATGCCTATCGGCTTCTATATCTGAAATTCCTATCGGCACCTATTTTTAAAATGCCAATCGGCAACTATATCTGAAATGCCTATCGGCACCTATATCTGAAATGCTTATCGGCACTTTTTTTGAAATGCCTATCGGAAACTACATCTGAAATACCTATCAGCACCTATATTTGAAATGCCTATCTGCAACCATATCTGGAATGCCTATCGGCACCTATATTTGAAATGCCTATCGGCTTCTATTTCTGAAATGCCTATCGGCAACTATTTTTAAAATGCCAATCGGCAACTATATCTGTAATGCCTATCGGCACCTATATCTGAAATGCCTATCGGCACCTGTTTTTGAAATGCCTATCGAAAACTACATCTGAAATGCCTATCAGCACCTATATTTGAAATGCCTATCGGCAACCACATCAGAAATGCCTATCGACACCTATATCTGAAATGCCTTTCGGCATTTATATCTAAAATGCCTATCGACACCTATATTTGAAATGCTTATCGGCACCTATATTTTAAATGCCTATCGGCACCAATTTTTGAAATGCCTATCGGAAACTACATCTGAAATGCCTATCAGCACCTATATTTGAAATGCCTATCGGCAACCATATCTGGAATGCCTATCGGCACCTATATTTGAAATGCCTATCGGCTTCTATATCTGAAATGCCTATCGGCACCTATTTTTAAAATGCCAATCGGCAACTATATCTGAAGTGCCTATCGGCACCTATATCTGAAATGCCTATCGGCACCTATTTTTGAAATGCCTATCGAAAACTACATCTGAAATGCCATTCAGCACCTATATTTGAAATGCCTATCGGCAACCACATCAGAAATGCCTATCGACACCTATATCTGAAATGCCTTTCGGCATTTATATCTGAAATGCCTATCGACACCTATATTTGAAATGCTTATCGGCACCTATATTTTAAATGCCTATCGGCAACTATATTTGATATGCCTATCGGCACCTATATCTGAAATGCCTATCGGCACCTATTTTTGAAATGCCTATCGGAAACTACATCTAAAATGCCTATCGGCACCTATTTTTAAAATGCCAATCGGTAAGTATATCTGAAATGCCTATCGGCACCTATATCTGAAATGCCTATCGGCACCTATTTTTGAAATGCCTATCGGAAACTACATCTGAAATGCCTATCAGCACCTATATTTGAAATGCCTATCGGCAACCATATCTGAAATGCCTATCCACACCTATATTTGAAATACCTATCGGCTTCTATATCTGAAATGCCTATCGGCACCTATTTTTAAAATGCCAATCGGCAACTATATCTGAAATGCCTATCGGTACCTATATCTGAAATGCCTATCGGCACCAATTTTTGAAATGCCTATCGGAAACTACATCTGAAATGCTTATCAGCACCTATATTTGAAATGCCTATCGGCAACCATATCTGGAATGCCTATCGGCACCTATATTTGAAATGCCTATTGGCTTCTATATCTGAAATGCCTATCGACATCTTTTTTTAAAATGCCAATTGGCAACTATATCTGAAATGCCTCTCGGCACCTATATCTGAAATGCCTATCGGTACCTATTTTTGAAATGCCTATCGGAAACTACATCTGAAATGCCTATCAGCACTTATATTTGAAATGCCTATCGGCAACCATATCTGGATTGCCTATCGGCACCTATATTTGAAATGCCTATCGGCTTCTATATCTCAAATGCCTATTGGCACCTATTTTTAAAATGCTAATCGGCAACTATATCTGAAATGCCTATCGGCACCTATATCTGAAATGCCTATCGGCACCTATTTTTGAAATGCCTTTCGGAAACAACATCTGAAATGCCTATCTGCTTCTATATTTGAAATGCCTATCGGCAACCATATCTGAAATGCCTATCGACACCTATATTTGAAATACCTATCGGCTTCTATATCTGAAATGCCTATCGGCACCTGTTTTTAAAATGCCAATCGGCAACTATATCTGAAATGCCTATCGGCAATTATATCTGAAATGCCTATCGGCATCAATTTTTGAAATGCCTATCGGAAACTACATCTAAAATGCCTATCAGCACCTATATTTGAAATTTTTATTGGCAACCATATCTGGAATGCCTATCGGCATCTATATTTGAAATGCCTATCGGCTTCTATATCTGAAATGCCTATCGGCACCTATTTTTAAAATGCCAATTGGCAACTATACCTGAAATGACTATCGGCACCTATATCTGAAATGCCTATCGGCACCTATTTTTAAAATGCCAATCGGCAACTATATCTGAAGTGCCTATCGGCACCTATATCTGAAATGCCTATCGGCACCTATTTTTGAAATGCCTATCGAAAACTACATCTGAAATGCCTATCAGCACCTATATTTGAAGTGCCTATCGGCAACCACATCAGAAATGCCTATCGACACCTATATCCGAAATGCCTTTCGGCATTAATATCTGAAATGCCTATCGACACCTATATTTGAAATGCCTATCGGCACCTATATTTTAAATGCCTATCGGCAACTATATCTGACAGGCCTATCGGCACCTATATCTGAAATGCCTATCGGCACCTATTTTTGAAATGCCTATCGGAAACTACATCTAAAATGCCTATCGGCACCTATTTTTAAAATGCCAATCGGCAACTATATCTGAAATGCCTATCGGCACCTATATCTGAAATGCCTATCGGCACCTATTTTTGAAATGCCTACCGGAAACTACATCTGAAATGCCTATCAGCATCTATATTTGAAATGCCTATCGGCAACCATATCTGAAATGCCCATCGACACCTATATTTGAAATACCTATCGGCTTCTATATCTGAAATGCCTATCGGCACCTATTTTTAAAATGCCAATCGGCAACTATATCTGAAATGCCTATCGGCACCAATTTTTGAAATGCCTATCGGAAACTACATCTGAAATGCCTATCAGCACCTACATTTGAAATGCCTATCGGCAACCATATCTGGAATGCTTATCGGCACCTATATTTGAAATGCCTATCGGCTTCTATATCTGAAATGCCTATCGGCAGCTATTTTTAAAATGCCAATCGGCAACTATATTTGAAATGCCTATCGGCACCTATATCTGAAATGCCTATCGGCACCTATTTTTGAAATGCCTATCGGAAACTACATCTGATATGCCTATCAGCAGCTATATTTGAAATGCCTATCGGCAACCATATCTGGAATGCCTTTTGGCACCTATATTTGAAATGCCTATCGGCTTCTATATCTGAAATTCCTATCGGCACCTATTTTTAAAATGCCAATCGGCAACTATATCTGAAATGCCTATCGGCACCTATATCTGAAATGCCTATCGGCACTTTTTTTGAAATGCCTATCGGAAACTACATCTGAAATACCTATCAGCACCTATATTTGAAATGCCTATCTGCAACCATATCTGGAATGCCTATCGGCACCTATATTTGAAATGCCTATCGGCTTCTATTTCTGAAATGCCTATCGGCAACTATTTTTAAAATGCCAATCGGCAACTATATCTGTAATGCCTATCGGCACCTATATCTGAAATGCCTATCGGCACCTGTTTTTGAAATGCCTATCGAAAACTACATCTGAAATGCCTATCAGCACCTATATTTGAAATGCCTATCGGCAACCACATCAGAAATGCCTATTGACACCTATATCTGAAATGCCTTTCGGCATTTATATCTGAAATGCCTATCGACACCTATATTTGAAATGCTTATCGGCACCTATATTTTAAATGCCTATCGGCACCAATTTTTGAAATGCCTATCGGAAACTACATCTGAAATGCCTATCAGCACCTATATTTGAAATGCCTATCGGCAACCATATCTGGAATGCCTATCGGCACCTATATTTGAAATGCCTATCGGCTTCTATATCTGAAATGCCTATCGGCACCTATTTTTAAAATGCCAATCGGCAACTATATCTGAAGTGCCTATCGGCACCTATATCTGAAATGCCTATCGGCACCTATTTTTGAAATGCCTATCGAAAACTACATCTGAAATGCCTATCAGCACCTATATTTGAAATGCCTATCGGCAACCACATCAGAAATGCCTATCGACACCTATATCTGAAATGCCTTTCGGCATTTATATCTGAAATGCCTATCGACACCTATATTTGAAATGCTTATCGGCACCTATATTTTAAATGCCTATCGGCAACTATATTTGATATGCCTATCGGCACCTATATCTGAAATGCCTATCGGCACCTATTTTTGAAATGACTATCGGAAACTACATCTAAAATGCCTATCGGCACCTATTTTTAAAATGCCAATCGGTAAGTATATCTGAAATGCCTATCGGCACCTATATCTGAAATGCCTATCGGCACCTATTTTTGAAATGCCTATCGGAAACTACATCTGAAATGCCTATCAGCACCTATATTTGAAATGCCTATCGGCAACTATATCTGAAATGCCTATCCACACCTATATTTGAAATACCTATCGGCTTCTATATCTGAAATGCCTATCGGCACCTATTTTTAAAATGCCAATCGGCAACTATATCTGAAATGCCTATCGGTACCTATATCTGAAATACCTATCGGCACCAATTTTTGAAATGCCTATCGGAAACTACATCTGAAATGCTTATCAGCACCTATATTTGAAATGCCTATCGGCAACCATATCTGGAATGCCTATCGGCGCCTATATTTGAAATGCCTATTGGCTTCTATATCTGAAATGCCTATCGACACCTTTTTTTAAAATGCCAATTGGCAACTATATCTGAAATGCCTCTCGGCACCTATATCTGAAATGCCTATCGGTACTTATTTTTGAAATGCCTATCGGAAACTACATCTGAAATGCCTATCAGCACTTATATCTGAAATGCCTATCGGCAACCATATCTGGAATGCCTATCGGCACCTATATTTGAAATGCCTATCGGCTTCTATATTTCAAATGCCTATTGGCACCTATTTTTAAAATGCTAATCGGCAACTATATCTGAAATGCCTATCGGCAACTATATCTGAAATGCCTATCGGCACCTATTTTTGAAATGCCTTTCGGAAACAACATCTGAAATGCCTATCTGCTTCTATATTTGAAATGCCTATCGGCAACCATATCTGAAATGCCTATCAACACCTATATTTGAAATACCTATCGGATTCTATATCTGAAATGCCTATCGGCACCTGTTTTTAAAATGCCAATCGGCAACTATATCTGAAATGCCTATCGGCAATTATATCTGAAATGCCTATCGGCATCAATTTTTGAAATGCCTATCGGAAACTACATCTAAAATGCCTATCAGCACCTATATTTGAAATTTTTATTGGCAACCATATCTGGAATGCCTATCGGCACCTATATTTGAAATGCCTATCGGCTTCTATATCTGAAATGCCTATCGGCACCTTTTTTTAAAATGCCAATTGGCAACTATACCTGAAATGACTATCGGCACCTATATCTGAAATGCCTATCGGCACCTATTTTTGAAATGCCTATCGGAAACTACATCTGAAATGCCTATCAGCACCTATATTTGAAATGCCTATCGGCAACCATATCTGGAATGCCTATCGGCACCTATATTTGAAATGCCTATCGGCTTCTATATCTGAAATGCCTATCGGCACCTATTTTTAAAATGCCAATCGGCAACTATATCTGAAATGCCTATCGGCACTTATATCTGAAAAGCCTATCGGCACCTATTTTTGAAATGCCTATCGGAAACTACATCTGAAATGCCTATCAGAACCTATATTTGAAATGCTTATCGGCAACCATATCTGGAATGCCTATCGGCGCCTATATTTGAAATGCCTATCGGCACCTATTTTTAAAATGCCAATCGGCAACTATATCTGAAGTGCCTATCGGCACCTATATCTGAAATGCCTATCGGCACATATTTTTGAAATGCCTATCGAAAACTACATCTGAAATGCCTATCAGCACCTATATTTGAAGTGCCTATCGGCAACCACATCAGAAATGCCTATCGACACCTATATCCGAAATGCCTTTCGGCATTAATATCTGAAATGCCTATCGACACCTATATTTGAAATGCCTATCGGCACCTATATTTTAAATGCCTATCGGCAACTATATCTGACAGGCCTATCGGCACCTATATCTGAAATGCCTATCGGCACCTATTTTTGAAATGCTTATCGGAAACTACATCTAAAATGCCTATCGGCACCTATTTTTAAAATGCCAATCGGCAACTATATCTGAAATGCCTATCGGCACCTATATCTGAAATGCCTATCGGCACCAATTTTTGAAATGCCTATCGGAAACTACATCTGAAATGCCTATCAGCACCTATATTTGAAATGCCTATCGGCAACCATATCTGGAATGCCTATCGGCACCTATATTTGAAATGCCTATTGGCTTCTATATCTGAAATGCCTATCGACACCTTTTTTTAAAATGCCATTTGGCAACTATACCTGAAATGACTATCGGCACCTATATCTGAAATGCCTATCGGCACCTATTTTTGAAATGCCTATCGGAAACTACATCTGATATGCCTATCAGCACCTATATTTGAAATGCCTATCGGCAACCATATCTGAAATGCCTATCCACACCTATATTTGAAATACCTATCGGCTTCTATATCTGAAATGCCTATCGGCACCTATTTTTAAAATGCCAATCGGCAACTATATCTGAAATGCCTATCGGCACCTATATCTGAAATGCCTATCGGCACCAATTTTTGAAATGCCTATCGGAAACTACATCTGAAATGCCTATCAGCACCTATATTTGAAATGCCTATCAGCAACCATATCTGGAATGCCTATCGGCACCTATATTTGAAATGCCTATTGGCTTCTATATCTGAAATGCCTATTGACACCTTTTTTTAAAATGCCAATTGGCAACTATATCTGAAATGCTTCTCGGCACCTATATCTGAAATGCCTATCGGTACCTATTTTTGAAATGCCTATCGGAAACTACATCTGAAATGCCTATCAGCACTTATTTTTGAAATGCCTATCGGATAACCATATCTGGAATGCCTATCGACACTTATATTTGAAATGCCTATCGGCTTCTATATCTGAAATGCCTATTGGCACCTATTTTTAAAATGCTTATCGGCACCTATATCTGAAATGCCTATCGGCACCTATTTTTGAAATGCCTATCGGAAACTACATCTGAAATGCCTTTCAGCACCTATATTTGAAATGCCTATCGGCAACCATATCTGGAATGCCTATCGGCACCTATATTTGAAATGCCTATCGGCTTCTATATCTGAAATGCCTATCGGCACCTATTTTTAAAATGCTAATCGGCAACTATATCTGAAGTGCCTATCGGCACCTATATCTGAAATGACTATCGGCACCTATTTTTGAAATGCCTATCAAAAACTACATCTGAAATGCCTATCAGCACCTATATTTGAAATGCCTATCGGCAACCATATCTGGAATGCCTATCGGCACCTATATTTGAAATGCCTATCGGCTTCTATATCTGAAATGCCTATCGGCACCTATTTTTAAAATGCCAATCGGCAACTATATCTGAAGTGCCTATCGGCACCTATATCTGAAATGCCTATCGACACCTATATTTGAAATGCCTATCGGCACCTATATTTTAAATGCCTATCGGAAACTACATCTGAAATGCCTTTCAGCACCTATATTTGAAAAGCCTATCGGCAACCATATCTGGAATGCCTATCGGCAACTATATTTGAAATGCCTATCGGCTTCTATATCTGAAATGCCTATCGACACCTATTTTTAAAATGCCAATCGGCAACTATACATGAAATGCCTATCGGCACCTATATCTGAAATGCCTATCGGCACATATTTTTGAAATGCCTATCGGAAACTACATCTGAAATGCCTATCAGCACCTATATTTGAAATGCCTATCGGCAACCATATCTGAAATGCCTATCGACACATATATTTGAAATACCTATCGGCTTCTATATCTGAAATGCCTATCGGCACCTATTTTTAAAATGCCAATCGGCAACTATATCTGAAATGCCTATAGGCACCTATATATGAAATGTGTATCGGCACCTATTTTTGAAATGCCTATCGGAAACTACATCTGAAATGCCTATCAGCACCTATATTTGAAATGCCTATGGGCAACCATATCTGGAATGCCTATCGGCACCTATATTTGAAATGCCTATCGGCTTCTATATCTGAAATGCCTATCGGCACCTATTTTTAAAATGCCAATCGGCAACTATATCTAAAATGCCTATCGGCACCTATATCTGAAATGCCTATCGGCACCTATTTTTGAAATGCCTATCGGAAACTTCATCTGAAATGCCTATCAGCACCTATATTTGAAATGCCTATCGGCTTCTATATCTAAAATGCTTATCAGCACCTATTTTTGAAATGCCTTTTGGAAACTACATCTGGAATGCCTATCAGCACCTATATCTGAAATGCCTATCGGAACCAATTTTTGAAATGCCTATCGGAAACTACATCTGGAATGCCTATCAGCACCTATATTTGAAATGCCTATCGGCAACCATATCTGGAATGCCTATCGGCACCTATATTTGAAATGCCTACCGGCTTCTATATCTAAAATGCCTATCGACACCTATTTTTAAAATGCTAATCGGCAACTATATCTGAAATGCCTATCGGCACCTATATCTGAAATGCCTATCGGCACCTATTTTTGAAATGCCTACCGGAAACTACATCTGAAATGCCTATCAGCACCTATATTTGAAATGCCTATCGGCAACCATATCTGAAATGCCCATCGACACCTATATTTGAAATACCTATCGGCTTCTATATCTGAAATGCCTATCGGCACCTATTTTTAAAATGCCAATCGGCAACTATATCTGAAATGCCAATCGGCACCTATATCTGAAATGCCTATCGGCACCAATTTTTGAAATGCCTATCGGAAACTACATCTGAAATGCCTATCAGCACCTATATTTGAAATGCCTATCGGCAACCACATCTGGAATGCTTATCGGCACCTATATTTGAAATGCCTATCGGCTTCTATATCTGAAATGCCTATCGGCACCTATTTTTAAAATGTTAATCGGCAACTATATCTGAAATGCCTATCGGCACCTATATCTGAAATGCCTATCGGCACCTATTTTTGAAATGCCTATCGGAAACTACATCTGAAATGCCTATCAGCACCTATATTTGAAATGCCTATCGGCAACCATATCTGGAATGCCTTTTGGCACCTATATTTGAAATGCCTATCGGCTTCTATATCTGAAATTCCTATCGGCACCTATTTTTAAAATGCCAATCGGCAACTATATCTGTAATGCCTATCGGCACCTATATCTGAAATGCCTATCGGCACCTGTTTTTGAAATGCCTATCGGAAACTACATCTGAAATGCCTATCAGCACTAATATTTGAAATGCCTATCGGCAACCAAATCTGAAATGCCTATCGACACCTATATTTGAAATACCTATCGGCTTCTATATCTGAAATGCCTATCGGCACCTATTTTTAAAATGCCAATCGGCAACTATATCTGAAATGCCTATCGGCACCTATATCTGAAATGCCTATCGGCACCTATTTTTGAAATGCCTATCGGAAACTACATCTGAAATGCCTATCAGCACCTATATTTGAAATGCCTATCGGCAACCATATCTGGAATGCCTTTTGGCACCTATATTTGAAATGCCTATCGGCTTCTATATCTGAAATTCCTATCGGCACCTATTTTTAAAATGCCAATCGGCAACTTTATCTGTAATGCCTATCGGCACCTATATCTGAAATGCCTATCGGCACTTTTTTTGAAATGCCTATCGGAAACTACATCTGAAATACCTATCAGCACCTATATTTGAAATGCCTATCTGCAACCATATCTGGAATGCCTATCGGCACCTATATTTGAAATGCCTATCGGCTTCTATATCTGAAATGCCTATCGGCAACTATTTTTAAAATGCCAATCGGCAACTATATCTGTAATGCCTATCGGCACCTATATCTGAAATGCCTATCGGCACCAATTTTTGAAATGCCTATCGGAAACTACATCTGAAATGCCTATCAGCACCTATATTTGAAATGCCTATCGGCAACCATATCTGGAATGCCTATCGGCACCTATATTTGAAATGCCTATCGGCTTCTATATCTGAAATGCCTATCGGCACCTATTTTTAAAATGCCAATCGGCAACTATATCTGAAGTGCCTATCGGCACCTATATCTGAAATGCCTATCGACACCTATTTTTGAAATGCCTATCGAAAACTACATCTGAAATGCCTATCAGCACCTATATTTGAAATGCCTTTCGGCAACCACATCAGAAATGCCTATCGACACCTATATCTGAAATGCCTTTCGGCATTTATATCTGAAATGCCTATCGACACCTATATTTGAAATGCTTATCGGCACCTATATTTTAAATGCCTATCGGCAACTATATTTGATATGCCTATCGGCACCTATATCTGAAATGCCTATCGGCACCTATTTTTGAAATGCCTATCGGAAACTACATCTAAAATGCCTATCGGCACCTATTTTTAAAATGCCAATCGGTAAGTATATCTGAAATGCCTATCGGCACCTATATCTGAAATGCCTGTCGGCACCTATTTTTGAAATGCCTATCGGAAACTACATCTGAAATGCCTATCAGCACCTATATTTGAAATGCCTATCGGCAACCATATCTGAAATGCCTATCCACACCTATATGTGAAATACCTATCGGCTTCTATATCTGAAATGCCTATCGGCACCTATTTTTAAAATGCCAATCGGCAACTATATCTGAAATGCCTATCGGTACCTATATCTGAAATGCCTATCGGCACCAATTTTTGAAATGCCTATCGGAAACTACATCTGAAATGCTTATCAGCACCTATATTTGAAATGCCTATCGGCAACCATATCTGGAATGCCTATCGGCACCTATATTTGAAATGCCTATTGGCTTCTATATCTGAAATGCCTATCGACACCTTTTTTTAAAATGCCAATTGGCAACTATATCTGAAATGCCTCTCGGCACCTATATCTGAAATGCCTATCGGTACCTATTTTTGAAATGCCTATCGGAAACTACATCTGAAATGCCTATCAGCACTTATATTTGAAATGCCTATCGGCAACCATATCTGGAATGCCTATCGGCACCTATATTTGAAATGCCTATCGGCTTCTATATCTCAAATGCCTATTGGCACCTATTTTTAAAATGCTAATCGGCAACTATATCTGAAATGCCTATCGGCACCTATATCTGAAATGCCTATCGGCACCTATTTTTGAAATGCCTTTCGGAAACAACATCTGAAATGCCTATCTGCTTCTATATTTGAAATGCCTATCGGCAACCATATCTGAAATGCCTATCGACACCTATATTTGAAATACCTATCGGCTTCTATATCTGAAATGCCTATCGGCACCTGTTTTTAAAATGCCAATCGGCAACTATATCTGAAATGCCTATCGGCAATTATATCTGAAATGCCTATCGGCATCAATTTTTGAAATGCCTATCGGAAACTACATCTAAAATGCCTATCAGCACCTATATTTGAAATTTTTATTGGCAACCATATCTGGAATGCCTATCGGCATCTATATTTAAAATGCCTATCGGCTTCTATATCTGAAATGCCTATCGGCACCTATTTTTAAAATGCCAATTGGCAACTATACCTGAAATGACTATCGGCACCTATATCTGAAATGCCTATCAGCACCTATTTTTAAAATGCCAATCGGCAACTATATCTGAAGTGCCTATCGGCACCTATATCTGAAATGCCTATCGGCACCTATTTTTGAAATGCCTATCGAAAACTACATCTGAAATGCCTATCAGCACCTATATTTGAAGTGCCTATCGGCAACCACATCAGAAATGCCTATCGACACCTATATCCGAAATGCCTTTCGGCATTAATATCTGAAATGCCTATCGACACCTATATTTGAAATGCCTATCGGCACCTATATTTTAAATGCCTATCGGCAACTATATGTAACAGGCCTATCGGCACCTATATCTGAAATGCCTATCGGCACCTATTTTTGAAATGCCTATCGGAAACTACATCTAAAATGCCTATCGGCACCTATTTTTAAAATGCCAATCGGCAACTATATCTGAAATGCCTATCGGCACCTATATCTGAAATGCCTATCGGCACCAATTTTTGAAATGCCTATCGGAAACTACATCTGAAATGCCTATCAGCACCTATATTTGAAATGCCTATCGGCAACCATATCTGGAATGCCTATCGGCACCTATATTTGAAATGCCTATTGGCTTCTATATCTGAAATGCCTATCGACACCTTTTTTTAAAATGCCATTTGGCAACTATACCTGAAATGACTATCGGCACCTATATCTGAAATGCCTATCGGCACCTATTTTTGAAATGCCTATCGGAAACTACATCTGAAATGCCTATCAGCACCTATATTTGAAATGCCTATCGGCAACCATATCTGAAATGCCTATTCACACCTATATTTGAAATACCTATCGGATTCTATATCTGAAATGCCTATCGGCACCTATTTTTAAAATGCCAATCGGCAACTATATCTGAAATGCCTATCGGCACCTATATCTGAAATGCCTATCGGCACCAATTTTTGAAATGCCTATCGGAAACTACATCTGAAATGCCTATCAGCACCTATATTTGAAATGCCTATCGGCAACCATACCTGGAATGCCTATCGGCACCTATATTTGAAATGCCTATTGGCTTCTATATCTGAAATGCCTATTGACACCTTTTTTTAAAATGCCAATTGGCAACTATATCTGAAATGCCTCTCGGCACCTATATCTGAAATGCCTATCGGTAACTATTTTTGAAATGCCTATCGGAAACTACATCTGAAATGCCTATCAGCACTTATTTTTGAAATGCCTATCGGCAACCATATCTGGAATGCCTATCGACACTTATATTTGAAATGCCTATCGGCTTCTATATCTGAAATGCCTATTGGCACCTATTTTTAAAATGCTAATCGGCACCTATATCTGAAATGCCTATCGGCACCTATTTTTGAAATGCCTATCGGAAACTACATCTGAAATGCCTTTCAGCACCTATATTTAAAATGCCTATCGGCAACCATATCTGGAATGCCTATCGGCACCTATATTTGAAATGCCTATCGGCTTCTATATCTGAAATGCCTATCGGCACCTATTTTTAAAATGCCAATCGGCAACTATATCTGAAGTGCCTATCGGCACCTATATCTGAAATGCCTATCGGCACCTATTTTTGAAATGCCTATCAAAAACTACATCTGAAATGCCTATCAGCACCTATATTTGAAATGCCTATCGGCAACCATATCTGGAATGCCTATCGGCACCTATATTTGAAATGCCTATCGGCTTCTATATCTGTAATGCCTATCGGCACCTATTTTTAAAATGCCAATCGGCAACTATATCTGAAGTGCCTATCGGCACCTATATCTGAAATGCCTATCGACACCTATATTTGAAATGCCTATCGGCACCTATATTTTAAATGCCTATCGGCAACTATATCTGATATGCCTATCGGCACCTATATCTGAAATGCCTGTCGGCACCTATTTCTGAAATGCCTATCGGAAACTACATCTAAAATGCCTATCGGCACCTATTTTTAAAATGCCAATCGGCACCTATATCTGAAATGCCGATCGACACCTATTTTTGAAATGCCTATCGGAAACTACATCTGAAATGCCTATCAGCACCTATATTTGAAATGCCTATCGGCAACCATATCTGAAATGCCTATCGACACCTATATTTGAAAAACCTATCGGCTTCTATAATTGAAATGCCTATCGGCAGCTATTTTTAAAATGCCAATCGGCAACTATATCTGAAATGCCTATCGGCACCTATATCTGAAATGCCTATCGGCACCAATTTTTGAAATGCCTATCGGAAACTACATCTGAAATGCCTATTAGCACTTATATTTAAAATCCCTATCGGCAACCACATCAGAAATGCCTATCGGCACCTATATCTGAAATGTCTTTCGGCATTTATATCTGAAATGCCTTTCGGCATTTATTTCTGAAATGCCTATCGACACCTATATTTGAAATGCCTATCGGCACCTATATTTTAAATGCCTATCGGCAACTATATCTGATATGCCTATCGGCACCTATATCTGAAATGCCTATCGGCACCTATTTTTGAAATGCCTATCGGAAACTACATCTTAAATGCCTATCAGCACCTATATTTGAAATGCCTATCGGCCACCATATCTGGAATTCCTATCGGCACCTATATTTGAAATGCCTATCGGCTTCTATATCTGAAATGCCTAACGGCACCTATTTTTAAAATGCCAATCGGCAACTATATCTGAAATGCCTATCGTCACCTATACCTGAAATGCCTATCGGCATCAATTTTTGAAATGCCTATCGGAAACTACATCTAAAATGCCTATCAGCACCTATATTTGAAATGCCTATCGGCAACCATATCTGTAATGCCTATCGGCACCTATATTTGAAATGCCTATCGGCTTCTATATCTGAAATGCCTATCGGCACCTATTTTTAAAATGCCAATTGGCAACTATATCGGAAATGCCTATCATCACCTATACCTGAAATGCCTATCGGCACCAATTTTTGAAATGCCTATCGGAAACTACATCTGAAATGCCTATCAGGACCTATATTTGAAATGCCTATCGGCAACCACATCTGGAATGCTTATCGGCACCTATATTTGAAATGCCTATCGGCTTCTATATCTGAAATGCCTATCGGCACCTATTTTTAAAATGCCAATCGGCAACTATATCTGAAATGCCTATCGGCACCTATATCTGAAATGCCTATCGGCACCTATTTTTGAAATGCCTATCGGAAACTACATCTGAAATGCCTATCAGCACCTATATTTGAAATGCCTATCGGCAACCATATCTGGAATGCCTTTTGGCACCTATATTTGAAATGCCTATCGGCTTCTATATCTGAAATTCCTATCGGCACCTATTTTTAAAATGCCAATCGGCAACTATATCTGAAACGCCTATCGGCACCTATATCTGAAATGCCTATCGGCACTTTTTTTGAAATGCCTATCGGAAACTACATCTGAAATACCTATCAGCACCTATATTTGAAATGCCTATCTGCAACCATATCTGGAATGCCTATCGGCACCTATATTTGAAATGCCTATTGGCTTCTATATCTGAAATGCCTATCGGCAACTATTTTTAAAATGCCAATCGGCAACTATATCTGTAATGCCTATCGGCACCTATATCTGAAATGTCTATCGGCACCTGTTTTTGAAATGCCTATCGGAAACTACATCTGAAATGCCTATCAGCACTAATATTTGAAATGCCTATCGGCAACCAAATCTGAAATGCCTATCGACACCTATATTTGAAATACCTATCGGCTTCTATATCTGAAATGCCTATCGGCATCTATTTTTAAAATGCCAATCGGCAACTATATCTAAAATGCCTATCGGCACCTATATCTGAAATGCCTATCGGCACCAATTTTTGAAATGCCTATCGGAAACTACATCTGAAATGCCTATCAGCACCTATATTTGAAATGCCTATCGGCAACCATATCTGGAATGCCTATCGGCACCTATATTTGAAATGCCTATCGGCTTCTATATCTGAAATGCCTATCGGCACCTATTTTTAAAATGCCAATCGGCAACTATATCTGAAATGCCTATCGGTACCTATATCTGAAATGCCTATCGGCACCAATTTTTGAAATGCCTATAGGAAAATACATCTGAAATGCTTATCAGCACCTATATTTGAAATGCCTATCGGCAACCATATCTGGAATGCCTATCGGCACCTATATTTGAAATGCCTATTGGCTTCTATATCTGAAATGCCTATCGACACCTTTTTTTAAAATGCCAATTGGCAACTATATCTGAAATGCCTCAAGGCACCTATATCTGAAATGCCTATCGGTACCTATTTTTGAAATTCCTATCGGAAACTACATCTGAAATGCCTATCAGCACTTATATTTGAAATGCCTATCGGCAACCATATCTGGAATGCCTATCGGCACCTATATTTGAAATGCCTATCGGCTTCTATATCTCAAATGCCTATTGGCACCTATTTTTAAAATGCTAATCGGCAACTATATCTGAAATGCCTATCGGCACCTGTATCTGAAATGCCTATCGGCACCTATTTTTAAAATGCCTTTCGGAAACAACATCTGAAATGCCTATCTGCTTCTATATTTGAAATGCCTATCGGCAACCATATCTGAAATGCCTACCGACACCTATATTTGAAATACCTATCGGCTTCTATATCTGAAATGCCTATCGGCACCTGTTTTTAAAATGCCAATCGGCAACTATATCTGAAATGCCTATCGGCAATTATATCTGAAATGCTTATCGGCATCAATTTTTTAAATGCCTATCGGAAACTACATCTAAAATGCCTATCAGCACCTATATTTGAAATTTTTATTGGCAACCATATCTGGAATGCCTATCGGCACCTATATTTGAAATGCCTATCGGCTTCTATATCTGAAATGCCTATCGGCACCTATTTTTAAAATGCCAATTGGCAACTATACCTGAAATGACTATCGGCACCTATATCTGAAATGCCTATCGGCACCTATTTTTGAAATGCCTATCGGAAACTACATCTGAAATGCCTATCAGCACCTATATTTGAAATGCCTATCGGCAACCATATCTGGAATGCCTATCGGCACCTATATTTGAAATGCCTATCGGCTTCTATATCTGAAATGTCTATCGGCACCTATTTTTAAAATGCCAATCGGCAACTATATCTGAAATGCCTATCGGCACTTATATCTGAAAAGCCTATCGGCACCTATTTTTGAAATGCCTATCGGAAACTACATCTGAAATGCCTGTCAGCGCCTATATTTGAAATGCTTATCGGCAACCATATCTGGAATGCCTATCGGCGCCTATATTTGAAATGCCTATCGGCACCTATTTTTAAAATGCCAATCGGCAACTATATCTGAAGTGCCTATCGGCACCTATATCTGAAATGCCTATCGGCACCTATTTTTGAAATGCCTATCGAAAACTACATCTGAAATGCCTATCAGCACCTATATTTGAAGTACCTATCGGCAACCACATCAGAAATGCCTATCGACACCTATATCCGAAATGCCTTTCGGCATTAATATCTGAAATGCCTATCGACACCTATATTTGAAATGCCTATCGGCACCTATATTTTAAATGCCTATCGGCAACTATATCTGACAGGCCTATCGGCACCTATATCTGAAATGCCTATCGGCACCTATTTTTGAAATGCCTATCGGAAACTACATCTAAAATGCCTATCGGCACCTATTTTTAAAATGCCAATCGGCAACTATATCTGAAATGCCTATCGGCACCTATATCTGAAATGCCTATCGGCACCAATTTTTGAAATGCCTATCGGAAACTACATCTGAAATGCCTATCAGCACCTATATTTGAAATGCCTATCGGCAACCATATCTGGAATGCCTATCGGCACCTATATTTGAAATGCCTATTGGCTTCTATATCTGAAATGCCTATCGACACCTTTTTTTAAAATGCCATTTGGCAACTATACCTGAAATGACTATCGGCACCTATATCTGAAATGCCTATCGGCACCTATTTTTGAAATGCCTATCGGAAACTACATCTGAAATGCCTATCAGCACCTATATTTGAAATGCCTATCGGCAACCATATCTGAAATGCCTATTCACACCTATATTTGAAATACCTATCGGCTTCTATATCTGAAATGCCTATCGGCACCTATTTTTAAAATGCCAATCGGCAACTATATCTGAAATGCCTATCGGCACCTATATCTGAAATGCCTATCGGCACCAATTTTTGAAATGCCTATCGGAAACTACATCTGAAATGCCTATCAGCACCTATATTTGAAATGCCTATCGGCAACCATACCTGGAATGCCTATCGGCACCTATATTTGAAATGCCTATTGGCTTCTATATCTGAAATGCCTATTGACACCTTTTTTTAAAATGCCAATTGGCAACTATATCTGAAATGCCTCTCGGCACCTATATCTGAAATGCCTATCGGTACCTATTTTTGAAATGCCTATCGGAAACTACATCTGAAATGCCTATCAGCACTTATTTTTGAAATGCCTATCGGCAACCATATCTGGAATGCCTATCGACACTTATATTTGAAATGCCTATCGGCTTCTATATCTGAAATGCCTATTGGCACCTATTTTTAAAATGCTAATCGGCACATATATCTGAAATGCCTATCGGCACCTATTTTTGAAATGCCTATCGGAAACTACATCTGAAATGCCTTTCAGCACCTATATTTGAAATGCCTTTAGGCAACCATATCTGGAATGCCTATCGGCACCTATATTTGAAATGCCTATCGGCTTCTATATCTGAAATGCCTATCGGCAGCTATTTTTAAAATGCCAATCGGCAACTATATCTGAAATGCCTATCGGCACCTATATCTGAAATGCCTATCGGCACCAATTTTTGAAATGCCTATCGGAAACTACATCTGAAATGCCTATTAGCACCTATATTTGAAATCCCTATCGGCAACCATATCTGAAATGCCTATCGGCACCTATATTTGAAATGCCTATCGGCATCTATATCGGAAATGCCTATCGACACCTATTTTTAAAATGCCAATCGGCAACTATATCTGAAATGCCTATCGGCACCTATGTCTGAAATGCCTATCGGTACCTATTTTTGAAATGCCTATCGGAAACTACATCTGAAATGTCTATCAGCACTTATATTTGAAATGCCTATTGGCAACCATATCTGGAATGCCTATCGGACCCTATATTTGAAATGCCTATCGGCTTCTATATCTGAAATGCCTACCGGCACCTATTTTTAAAATGCCAATCGGCAACTATATCTGAAATGCCTATCGGCACCTATATCTGAAATGCCTATCGGCACCTATTTTTGAAATGCCTTTCGGAAACTACATCTGAAATGCCTATCTGCTCCTATATTTGAAATGTCTATCGGCAACCATATCTGAAATGCCTATCGACACCTATATTTGAAATACCTATCGGCTTCCATATCTGAAATGCCTATCGGCACCTGTTTTTAAAATGCCAATCGGCAACTATATCTGAAATGCCTATCGGCACCTATATCTAAAATGCCTATCGGCATCAATTTTTGAAATGCCTATCGGAAACTACATCTAAAATGCCTATCAGCACCTATATTTGAAATGCCTATCGGCAACCATATCTGGAATGCCTATCGGCAACTATATTTGAAATGCCTATCGGCTTCTATATCTGAAATGCCTATCGACACCTATTTTTAAAATGCCAATCGGCAACTATATCTGATATGCCTATCGGCACCTATATCTGAAATGCCTATCGGCACCTATTTTTGAAATGCCTATCGGAAACTACATCTGAAATGCCTATCAGCACCTATATTTGAACTGCCTATCGGCAACCATATCTGAAATGCCTATCGACACATATATTTGAAATACCTATCGGCTTCTACATCTGAAATGCCTATCGGCACCTATTTTTAAAATGCCAATCGGCAACTATATCTGATATGCCTATCGGCACCTATATCTGAAATGCCTATCGGCACCTATTTTTGAAATGCCTATCGGAAACTACATCTGAAATGCCTATCAGCACCTATATTTGAAATGCCTATCGGCAACCATATCTCGAATGCCTATCGGCACCTATATTTGAAATGCCTATCGGCTTCTATATCTGAAATGCCTATCGGCACCTTTTTTTAAAATGGCTATCGGCAACTATATCTGAAATGCCTATCGGCACCTATATCTGAAATGCCTATCGGCACCTATTTTTGAAATGCCTATCGGAAACTACATCTGAAATGCCTATTAGCACCTATATTTGAAATGCCTATCGGTAACCATATCTGGAATGCTTATCGGCACCTATATTTGAAATGCTTATAGGCTTCTATATCTGAAATGCCTATCGACACCTATTTTTAAAATGCCTATCGGAAACTACATCTGAAATGCCTATCAGCACCTATATTTGAAATGCCTATCGGCAACCATATCTGGAATGCCTATCGGCACCTATATTTGAAATGCCAATCGGCTTCTATATCTGAAATGCCTAGCGGGACCTATTTGTAAAATGCCAATCGGCAACTATATCTGAAGTGCCTATCGGTACCTGCATCTAAAATGCCTCTCGGCACCTATTTTTGAAATGTCTATCGAAAACTACATCTGAAATGCCTATCAGCACCTATATTTGAAATGCCTATCGGCAACCACATCAGAAATGCCTATCGGCACCTATATCTGAAATGCCTTTCGGCATTTATATCTGAAACGCCTATCGACACCTATATTTGAAATGCCTATCGGCACCTATATTTTAGATGCCTATCCGCAACTATATCTGATATGCCTATCGGCACCTATATCTGAAATGCCTATCGGCACCTATTTTTGAAATGCCTATCGGAAACTATATCTGAAATTCCTATCGGCACCTATATCTGAAATGCCGATCGGCACCTATTTTTGAAATGCCTATCGGAAACTACATCTGAAATGCCTATCAGCACCTATATTTGAAATGCCTATCGGCAACCATATCTGAAATGCCTATCGACACCTATATTTGAAATACCTATCGGCTTCTATATCTGAAAAGCCTATCGGCACCTATTTTTAAAATGTCAATCGGCAACTATATCTGAAATTCCTATCAGCACCTATATCTGAAATGCCAATCGGCACCAATTTTTGAAATGCCTATCGGAAACTACATCTGAAATGCCTATCAGCACCTATATTTGAAATGCCTATCGGCAACCATATCTGAAATACCTATCGACACCTATATTTGAAATACCTGTCGGCTTCTATATTTGAAATGCCTATCGGCACCTATTTTTAAAATGCCAATCGGCAACTATATCTGAAATGCCTATCGGCACCTATATCTAAAATGCCAATCGGCACCAATTTTTGAAATGCCTATCGGAAACTACATCTGAAATGCCTATCAGCACCTATATTTGAAATGCCTATCGGCAACCATATCTGGAATGCCTATCGGCACCTATATTTGAAATGCCTTTCGGGATTTATATCTGAAATGCCTATCGACACCTATATTTGAAATGCCTATCAGCACTTATATTTGAAATGCCTATCGGCATCCATATCTTGAATGCCTATTGGCACCTATATTTGAAATGCCTATCGGCTTCTATATCTGAAATGACTATCGGCACCTATTTTTAAAATGCCAATCGGCACCTATATCTGAAATGCCTATCGGCACCTATTTTTGAAATGCCTATCGGAAACTACATCTGAAATGCCTATCAGCACCTATATTTGAAATGCTTATCGGCAACCATATCTGGAATGCCTATTGGCACCTATATTTGAAATGCCTATCGGCTTCTATATCTGAAATGCCTATCGGCACCTATTTTTAAAATGTTAATCGGCAACTAGATCTGAAATGGCTATCTGCACCTATATCTGAAATGCCTATCGGCACCTATTTTTGAAATGCCTATCGGAAACTACATCTGAAATGCCTATCAGCACCTATATTTGAAATGCCTATCGTCAACCATATCTGAAATGCCTATCGACACATATATTTGAAATACCTATCGGCTTCTATATCTGAAATGCCTATCGGCACCTATTTTTAAAATGCCAATCGGTAACTATATCTGAAATGCCTATCGGCACCTATATCCGAAATGCCTATCGGCACCAATTTTTGAAATGCCTATCAAAAAATACATCTGGAATGCCTATCAGCACCTATATTTGAAATGCCTATCGGCAAACATATTTGGAATGCCTACGGCACCTATATTCGAAATGCCTATCGGCTTCTATATCTGAAATGCCTATCGCACCTATTTTTAAAATGTAAATCGGCAACTAATCTGAAATGCCTATCGGCACCTATATCTGAAATGCCTATCGGCATCTATTTTTTAATGCCTATCGGAAACTACATCTGAAATGCCTATCAGCACCTATATTTGAAATGCCTATCGGCAACCATATCTGAAATGCCTATCGACACCTATATTTGAAATACCTATCGGCTTCTATATCTGAAATGCCTATCAACACCTATTTTTAAAATGCCAAACGGGAACTATATCTGAAATGCCTATCGGCACCTATATCTGAAATGCCTATCGGCACCAATTTTTAAAATGCCTATCGGAAACTACATCTGAAATGCCTATCCGCACCTATATTTGAAATGCCTATCGGCAACCATATCTGGAATGCCTATCGGCACCTATATTTGAAATGCCTATCGGCTTCTATATCTGAAATGCCTATCGACACCTATTTTTAAAATGCCAGTCGGCAACTATATCTGAAATGCCTATCGGCACCTATATCTGAAATGCCTATCGGCACCTATTTTTGAAATGCCTATCGGAAACTACATCTAAAATGCCTATCAGCACCTATATTTGAAATGCCTATCGGCAACCATATCTGGAATGCCTATCGGCACCTATATTTGAAATGCCTATCGGCTTCTATATCTGAAATGCCTATCGGCACCTATTTTTGAAATGCCTATCGGAAACTAAATCTGAAATGCCTATCAGCACCTATATTTGAAATGCCTATCGTCAACCATATCTGAAATGCCTATCGACACCTATATTTGAAATACCTATCGGCTTCTATATCTGAAATGCCTATCGGCACCTATTTTTAAAATGTTAATCGGTAACTATATTTGAAATGCCTATCGGCACCTATATCTGAAATGCCTATCGGCACCAATTTTTGAAATGCCTATCGGAAAATACATCTGGAATGCCTATCAGCACCTATATTTGAAATGCCTATCGGCAACCATATCTGGAATGCCTATTGGCACCTATATTTGAAATACCTATCGGCTTCTATATCTGAAATGCCTATCAACACCTATTTTTAAAATGCCAATCGACAACTATATCTGAAATGCCTATAGGCACCTATATCTGAAATGCCTATCGGCACCTATTTTTGAAATGCCTATCGGAAACTAAATCTGAAATGCCTATCAGCACCTATATTTGAAATGCCTATCGTCAACCATATCTGAAATGCCTATCGACACCTATATTTGAAATACCTATCGGATTCTATATCTGAAATGCCTATCGGCACCTATTTTTAAAATGCCAATCGGTAACTATATCTGAAATGCCTATCGGCACCTATATCTGAAATGCCTATCGGCACCAATTTTTGAAATGCCTATCGGAAACTACATCTGAAATGCCTATCAGCACCTATATTTGAAATGCCTATCGGCAACCATATCTGAAATACCTATCGACACCTATATTTGAAATACCTGTCGGCTTCTATATCTGAAATGCCTATCGACACCTATTTTTAAAATGCCAATCGGCAACTATATCTGAAATGCCTATCGGCACCTATATCTGAAATGCCTATCGGCACCTATTTTTGAAATGCCTATCAAAAACTACATCTGAAATGCTTATCAGCACCTATATTTGAAATGCCTATCGGCAACCATATCTGAAATGCCTATCGACACCAATATTTGAAATACCTATCGGCTTCTATATCTGAAATGCCTATCAACACCTATTTTTAAAATGCCAATCGGCAACTATATCTGAAATGCCTATCGGCACCTATATCTGAAATGCCTATCGGCACCAATTTTTGGAATGCCTATCGGAAAATACATCTGGAATGCCTATCAGCACCTATATTTGAAATGCCTATCGGCAACCATATCTGGAATGCCTATTGGCACCTATATTTGAAATACTTATCGGCTTCTATATCTGAAATGCCTATCGACACCTATTTTTAAAATGCCAATCGGCAACTATATCTGAAATGCCTATCGGCACCTTTATCTGAAATGCCTATCAACACCTATTTTTGAAATGCCTATCGGAAACTACATCTGAAATGCCTATCAGCACCTATATTTGAAATGCCTATCGGCAACCATATCTGAAATGCCTATCGACACCTATATTCGAAATTCCTATCGGCTTCTATATCTGAAATGCCTATCAACACCTATTTTTAAAATGCAAATCGGCAACTATATCTAAAATGCCTATCGGCACCTATATCTGAAATGCCTATCAACACCTATTTTTGAAATGCCTATCGGAAACTACATCTGAAATGCCTATCAGCACCTATATTTGAAATGCCTATCGGCAACCATATCTGAAATGCCTATCGACACCTATATTCGAAATTCCTATCGGCATCTATATCTGAAATGCCTATCAACACCTATTTTTAAAATGCAAATCGGCAACTATATCTAAAATGCCTATCGGCATCTATTTTTAAAATGCCAATTGGCAACTATATCGGAAATGCCTATCGTCACCTATACCTGAAATGCCTATTGGCACCTATTTTTGAAATGCCTATCGGAAACTACATCTGAAATGCCTATCAGCACCTATATTTGAAATGGCTATCGGCAA
Organism: Venustoraphidia nigricollis; assembly: GCA_034508555.1. Classification (NCBI taxonomy): domain Eukaryota; kingdom Metazoa; phylum Arthropoda; class Insecta; order Raphidioptera; family Raphidiidae; genus Venustoraphidia; species Venustoraphidia nigricollis. Next base: position 70,544 of record JAVRKA010000212.1, on the reverse strand, counting down.
CCATATCTGGAATGCCTATCGGCACCTATATTTGAAATGCCTATCGGCACCAATTTTTAAAATGCCAATCGGCAACTATATCTGAAATGCCTATCGGCACCTATATCTGAAATGCCTATCGGCACCTATTTTTGAAATGCCTATCGGAAACTACATCTGAAATGCCTATCAGCACCTATATTTGAAACGCCTATCGGCAACCATATCTGAAATGCCTATCGACACCTATATTTGGAATACCTATCGGCTTCTATATCTGAAATGCCTATCGGCACCTATTTTTAAAATGCCAATCGGTAACTATATCTGTAATGCCTATCGGCACCTATATCTGAAATGCCTATCAGCACCAATTTTTAAAATGCCTATCGGAAACTACATCTGGAATGCCTATCAGCACCTATATTTGAAATGCCTATCGGCAACCATATCTGGAATGCCTATCGGCACCTATATTTGAAATGCCTATCGGCTTCTATATCTGAAATGCCTATCGACACCTATTTTTAAAATGCCAATAATAATAATAATAATAATAATAATAATAATACTTTATTCCTTTGTAAGACCATATCTGGTATAAAATCGTCAAAATATACAAAGTTTACATGTTAAAAGAACATAAACATTTAAAATATATATACATTTAAAATTAAATTGCGGATTGTTACAATTGATAGTTATATAGACATGTTTTTATTAAATATATTTTGAGTTTTTTTTTAAATATGTTAAAATTTTCAATGTTTTTGATATCGGTAGGTAATTTATTAAAATATGTGCTGCCTTTGCATATTGGGCTATTATGATATTTGGCTGTCCGATGTTGCTCTATATGTATATCGTTACGATTTCGCGTCTTATAATTGTGAATATCAATGTTTAACTGTATGTTATTATTTGCTTTCGCGTATATTATAAGTTCATATGCGTACAGGCTGTAATATGTAAGTATATTGTTTCTTTGGAAAGTTTCTTTGCAGGATTCTCTATCTGGTAAGTTGAAGATAAGTCTTATAATTCTCTTCTGCAGTCTAAAGATACGAATGCACTCTGAACTAAATCCCCATACAGATATGCAGTATTTCATAGCGCTGTATGCAAACGCGTAGTACACCATAAGCAATGTTTCACTATTAAATATGTTTTTTAAGGATTTTATGTAATAATATATTTTTTGTAGTTTAGTACACACATAGTTAATTTGATCTGTCCATTTTAAATCTGCTGTTATATATATTCCTAGGAATTTAGTAATATTCACTTGTGATATTTGGTTGTTATTGTAATGTATGGTATTATTATTGTTAAAGTTATTATTATTGCCACGTTCAAGTATTATATAATTGGTTTTGTCTAGATTAACAATTAAGTGGTTTAGCTGACACCATGCGTTGAATTCCTTTATTACATTTGCGATTTTGCCCATTAGTTGGTCTTTAGTTTTATCAGAGATGATGATCGTTGTATCGTCTGCATACATTAATACTTTTCCTGAGGTAATATGGTTAGGCAAATCATTTATATACAGCAAAAAAAGGATCGGTCCCAAATTACTTCCTTGGGGAACCCCAGTGTTGACCTCAAAGGGTTTTGTTTTATGTCCATTGACATTCACAACAATACTACGACGTTAAAGATATGATTGCATCCATTCGTAAGCTTTACCTCTTATTCCTGTTTCATATAATTTTTGTAATAGAAAATTGTGGTTAACAGTGTCAAATGCGGATGTTAAATCAAAAAATACTCTTGCAACCTGTTCATTCTGGTCCATTTGCTTCGTAACATAATTGACAGTTTCACTACAAGCACTACATGTGGAGTGTTTTGGTCTGAAACCATGCTGACATGATGTTAAGATATTATTTGTTGATATAAAATTCATTAATCTGTTATACATGGAGGTTTCTATAATTTTTGCTAGACTGCTGAGCAGTGATATCGGTCTGTAGTTTTCAATCGACGTGCAGTCATTTTTCTTATATATTGGAACAACTACAGCTGTTTTTAAGTTGTTGGGATATTGTCCCTGTGAATATGACAGATTAATAATGTGAACAATCACATGTACAATTATTGTTATAACATATTTTATTACCTTCGCTGGCACGTCGTCGTTTCCACATGCTAGTGAGTTGTTAAGTTTTGCGACAATTGTAAGTATTTCCTTATCATCAGCAGGATATAAAAACATAGTATTGTTATTTCTTATCGATAGTGTACATTGTCTAGATAAAGTTTTATAATGACTGTTTAATTTTAATTTAGCACATGTAGTGAAGTAATCTCCAAACAACTTTCCAACTTTATTCGGTTCTTCGATTTTTTCCCCATTAATATCGCAGATTGTTATTTTATTGGTGGTTGTTTTGTTGTTTCCCGTCATGGATTTGATTGTTTTCCACTTCTCTCTGCTTGTATTGTTTGAGTTGGCAATAATGTTCGTAATATGATAATTTTTTGCCTGTTTTATATTTTTTGAATGTTGATTCTTTTTTGCTTTGTATAGATTTTCCAGGTCATTATTATGATGGTCTGTTTTCAATAGAAATAAATTATTAAGCTCTTTACTTTCAGCAATTAGTTCCTTAGTGATCCATCCATTTTTAGATCCTGTGGTACAGGACTTCCTTGCTATTGTAGGAAAACTTATAGCAAAACAGTAGTTAAAATTTTCCACAAATAAATCACAAGCAGTTTGTAGATCATTACTTGTGATAATATCCCCCCAGTCTGTCCTTTGTGATAACCAGTACATGTGGTTCATATTAATTTCGTTATATTGTCTTTTATGTATTATTTCTTTAGTTTTAGTAAAATTTCCACGTTTCTTTATGTTTTTAATTGGTATTTTAATTATTACTTTTTGAGCAAGATGATCGCTGATGTTTAAGTTTATTACTGCACCTTGTATAACTGTTAAGTTTTTATTTAGCACACAATAGTCAATCGATTTCACTGATTTTTTGTTTATTTTTGTTGGTTGTTTAATAATATTTATACACTTATACGAATTAAATATGTCATGGAGCTCATTTCTGATCATACTATTTGTTAAATCGTCCACATTAAGATCACCACATACTATAACTTTATTCTTAGTGGGGTTTATAATTTCATATAGTTTACTCATAGCCCTTATGAATTTGTTTTTGTCACCATTTGGTGAGGTGTAAATAGTTATGATATATAGCGTTTGCAAATTGTCTTTACATATTTTAAGTCCGGTACACTCAAAATTTATTTCTTCACAAATGTTTGTGAGATGTACAGTAGTACAGTACTGTGCAATCTTTTCATTTGCATATATGGCCACTCCGACATGAATATGTTTATGACGACAGAAACTGTTAATAAGTTTAAAACCCGCAATATACATAGTATTTATTGATATTTTACTCTGCCAATGTTCTGATATGCAGAGGAAATCGCACTTATGACTATTTATACTCATCTCAATTATATTAATTTTATTAGCAAGACACTGCACATTTTGGTGTATTACTGTGTAGGTTTGATCTTTTACTAAATTAAATTCACCGATATCTTTATCAACCTGTTTCATTGCACTAATTTCATTGTTTTTGGGTTGGTGCTTGTTTTTGTGACTTGTCACGAAAAAAATTGAAACGCCTAATTAAGACATTGGCCGGCCAGAATTCCGGTTTTGTTAGCTTGTCACGTAACATGATATTTGCTCCAACTTTATATGATGAGTTATATTTAGTTGTGTTAATTATCTCAACCTCAAAATCACTTTTGACATAACCCTCACAGTTTTCCTGCAGATATTCTTGTATATCTTCTTTTTTGACAGTTATGTCTACTCGCCCAATATATAACCATATTTTTCGTGGTGCACCTTTGAACGCATTAGTTCTAGTAGCTGTTCCATAATTGCCTCTCCTTTTTCTATACCTTACTTCCTTGAAATGTTCATTATTGTCATCTTGGTTTTCTTCTTCTTCTACTTCATTACTATCATTTTCTTTATTCATTGTAGTTCCAGTATTTACGTTTGTATTGTTTACGCTGACATTTTCTTTTGCACTATTTATTTTATCATGGACATCAACCAAAATAGTTGTTTTATTGCAGTTCATATTCTCACCGCCCACGTCACTATTTATCATATTGTCACTCTTTTTATTATTGACTGCTTTATCAGAGTTTATAAGTTTTCTAATTTCACCAGTAGATGTACCTGTTTTGACATTTTTCGGCGATTTGATGATTTTGACAGGCTCTTTTTGGTTTTTGATAGCCACATTTGTATTTTTCTCTACAGCAATGTTATTTATCATGCTGCTCATATTAGAATATTTACTATTTAATAAAGCAAGTTCTTTTAGTATTGCTGTATTAGAGCTTTTAAGTTCATTAATGATTGCATATAGATTTTCAAAGTTGTTGCACTCACCTACACATTCTCTGCATGTCCATTTTATATTATTATTAGCTACTAGCACATTATATTCGCTTTTTTTGACCATTACACAATTGATGTGATATATTAAGGCACATTTGCCTGCACATTTAACGAAACATTCACTTTGATTTATTTTTTCTTTGCATAGATTACACGCACTATCTAATTCAACTTCTGCTTGATCCGCCATCTTGAAATATAATATCGGCAACTATACCTGAAATGCCTATCGGCACCTATATCTGAAATGCCTATCGGCACCTATTTTTGAAATGCGTATCGGAAACTACATCTGAAATGCCTATCAGCACCTATATTTGAAATGCCTATCGGCAACCATATCTGAAATGCCTATCGACACCTATATTTAAAATACCTATCGGCTTCTATATCTGAAATGCCTATCGGCACCTATTTTTAAAATGCCAATCGGTAACTATATCTGAAATGCCTATCAGCACCTATATCTGAAAGGCCTATCGGCACCAATTTTTGAAATGCCTATCGGAAACTACATCTGAAATGCCTATCAGCACCTATATTTGAAATGCCTATCGGCAACCATATCTGGAATGCCTATCGGCACCTATATTTGAAATGCCTATCGGCTTCTATATCTGAAATGCCTATCGACACCTATTTTTAAAATGCCAATCGGCAACTATATCTGAAATGCCTATCGGCACCTATATCTGAAATGCCTATCGGTACCTATTTTTGAAATGCCTATCGGAAACTACATCTGAAATGCCTATCAGCACTTATATTTGAAATGCCTATCGGCATCCCCATATCTGGAATGCCTATCGACACCTATATTTGAAATACCTATCGGCTTCTATATCTGAAATGCCTATCGGCACCTATTTTTAAAATGCCAATCGGTAACTATATCTGAAATGCCTATCGGCACCTATATCTGAAATGCCTATCGGCACCAATTTTTGAAATGCCTATCGGAAACTACATCTGAAATGCCTAGCAGCACCTATATTTGAAATGCCTATCGGCAACCATATCTGGAATGCCTATCGGCACCTATATTTGAAATGCCTATCGGCTTCTATATCTGAAATGCCTATCGACACCTATTTTTAAAATGCCAATTGGCAATTATATCTGAAATGCCTATCGGCACCTATATCTGAAATGCCTATCGGTACCTATTTTTGAAATGCCTATCGGAAACTACATCTGAAATGCCTATCAGCACTTATATTTGAAATGCCTATCGGCATCCATATCTGGAATGCCTATCGGCACCTATATTTGAAATGCCTATCGGCTTCTTTATCTGAAATGCCTATCGGCACCTATTTTTAAAATGCCAATCGGCAACTATATCTGAAATGCTTATCGGCACTTATATCTAAAATGCCTATCGGCACCTATTTTTGAAATGCCTTTCGGAAACTACATCTGAAATGCCTATCTGCTCCTATATTTGAAATGCCTATCGGCAACCATATCTGAAATGCCTATCGACAATTATATTTGAAATACCTATCGGCTTCTATATCTGAAATGCCTATCGGCACCTGTTTTTAAAATGCCAATCGGCAACTATATCTGAAATGCATATCGGCACCTATATCTGAAATGCCTATCGGCATCAATTTTTGAAATGCCTATCGGCAACCATATCTGGAATGCCTATCGGCACCTATATTTGAAATGCCTATCGGCTTCTATCGCTGAAATGCCTATCGGCACCAATTTTTAAAATGCCAATTGGCAACTATATCTGAAATGCCTATCGGCACCTATATCTGAAATGCCTATCGGCACCTATTTTTGAAATGCCAATCGGTAACTATATCTGAAATGCCTATAGGCACCTATATCTGAAATGCCTATCGGCACCAATTTTTGAAATGCCTATCGGCACCAATTTTTGAAATGCCTATCGGAAAATACATCTGGAATGCCTATCAGCACCTATATTTGAAATGCCTATCGGCAAACATATCTGGAATGCCTATCGGCACCTATATTTGAAATGCCTATCGGTTTCTATATCTGAAATGCCTATCGACACCTATTTTTAAAATGCCAATCGGCAACTATATCTGAAATGCCTATCGGCACCTATATCTGAAATGCCTATCGGCACCTATTTTTGAAATGCCTATCGGAAACTACATCCGAAATGCCTATCAGCACCTATATTTGAAATGCCTATCGGCAACCATATCTGAAATGCCTATCGACACCTATATTTGAAATACCTATCGGCTTCTATATCTGAAATGCCTATCAACACCTATTTTTAAAATGCCAATCGGCAACTATATCTGAAATGCCTATCGGCACCTATATCTGAAATGCCTATCGGCACCAATTTTTGAAATGCCTATCGGAAACTACATCTGAAATGCCTATCAGCACCTATATTTGAAATGCCTATCGGAAACCATATCTGGAATGCTTATCGGCACCTATATTTGAAATGCCTATCGGCTTCTATATCTGAAATGCCTATCGGCACCTATTTTTAAAATGTCAATCGGCTACTATATCTGAAATGCCTATCGGCACCTATATCTGAAATGCCTATCGGCACCTATTTTTGAAATGCCTATCGGAAACTACATCTGAAATGCCTATCAGAACCTATATTTGAAATGCCTATCGGCAACCATATCTGGAATGCCTATCGGCACCTATATTTCAAATGCCTATCGGCTTCTATATCTGAAATGCCTATCGGCACCTTTTTTTAAAATGGCTATCGGCAACTATATCTGAAATGCCTATCGGCACCTATATCTGAAATGCCTATCGGCACCTAGTTTTGAAATGCCTATCGGAAACTACATCTGAAATGCCTATCAGCACCTATATTTGAAATGCCTATCGGCAACCATATCTGGAATGCCTATCGGCACCTATATTTGAAATGCCAATCGGCTTCTATATCTGAAATGCCTAGCGGCACCTACTTGTAAAATGCCAATCGGCAACTATATCTGAAGTGCCTATCGGCACCTATATCTAAAATGCCTATCGGCACCTATTTTTGAAATGCCTATCGAAAACTACATCTGAAATGCCTATCAGCACCTATATTTGAAATGCCTATCGGCAACCACATCAGTAATGCCTATCGGCACCTATATCTGAAATGCCTTTCGGCATTTATATCTGAAATGCCTATCGACACCTATATTTGAAATGCTTATCGGCACCTATATTTTAAATGCCTATCCGCAACTATATCTGATATGCCTATCGGCACCTATATCTGAAATGCCTATCGGCACCTATTTTTGAAATGCCTATCGGAAACTACATCTAAAATGCCTGTCGGCACCTATTTTTAAAATGCCAATCGGCAACTATATCTGAAATGCCTATCGGCACCTATATCTGAAATGCCGATCGGCACCTATTTTTGAAATGCCTATCGGAAACTACATCTGAAATGCCTATCAGCACATATATTTGAAATGCCTATCGGCAACCATATCTGAAATGCCTATCGACACCTATATTTGAAATACCTATCGGCTTCTATATCTGAAATGCCTATCAGCACCTATTTTTAAAATGCCAATCGGCAACTATATCTGAAATGCCTATCGGCACCTATATCTGAAATGCCGATCGGCACCTATTTTTGAAATGCCTATCGGAAACTACATCTGAAATGCCAATCAGCACCTATATTTGAAATGCCTATCGGCAACCATATCTGAAATGCCTATCGACACCTATATTTGAAATACCTGTCGGCTTCTATATCTGAAATGCCTATCGGCACCTATTTTTAAAATGCCAATCGGCAACTATATCTGAAATGCCTATCGGCAACTATATCTAAAATGCCAATCGGCACCAATTTTTGAAATGCCTATCGGAAACTACATCTGAAATGCCTATCAGCACCTATATTTGAAATGCCTATCGGCAACCATATCTGGAATGCCTATCGGCACCTATATTTGGAATGCCTTTCGGGATTTATATCTGAAATGCCTATCGACACCTATATTTGAAATGCCTATCAGCACTTATATTTGAAATGCCTATCGGCATCCATATCTTGAATGCCTATTGGCACCTATATTTGAAATGCCTATCGGCTTCTATATCTGAAATGACTATCGGCACCTATTTTTAAAATGCCAATCGGCACCTATATCTGAAATGCCTATCGGCACCTATTTTTGAAATGCCTATCGGAAACTACATCTGAAATGCCTATCAGCACCCATATTTGAAATGCCTATCGGCAACCATATCTGGAATGCCTATTGGCACCTATATTTGAAATGCCTATCGGCTTCTATATCTGAAATGCCTATCGGCACCTATTTTTAAAATGCCAATCGGCAACTATATCTGAAATGCCTATCTGCATCTATATCTGAAATGCCTATCGGCACCTATTTTTGAAATGCCTATCGGAAACTACATCTGAAATGCCCATCAGCACCTATATTTGAAATGCCTATCGTCAACCATATCTGAAATGCCTATCGACACCTATATTTGAAATACCTATCGGCTTCTATACCTGAAATGCCTATCGGCACCTATTTGTAAAATGCCAATTGGCAAATATATCTGAAATGCCTATCGGCACCTATATCTGAAATGCCTATCGGCACCTATTTTTGAAATGCCTATCGGAAACTTCATCTGAAATGCCTATCAGCACCTATATTTGAAATGCCTATTGTCAACCATATCTGAAATGCCTATCGACACCTATATTTGAAATACCTATCGGCTTCTATATCTGAAATGCCTATCGGCACCTATTTTTGAAATGCCAATCAGTAACTATATCTGAAATGCCTATCGGCACCTATATCTGAAATGCCTATCGGCACCAATTTTTGAAATGCCTATCGGAAAATACATCTAGAATGCCTATCAGCACCTATACTTGAAATGCCTATCGGCAACCATATCTAGAATGCCTATCGGCACCTATATTTGAAATGCCTATCGGCTTCTATATCTGAAATGCCTATCGACACCTATTTTTAAAATGCCAATCGGCAGCTATATCTGAAATGCCTATCGGCTTCTATATCTGAAATGCCTATCGGCACCTATTTTTGAAATGCCTATCGGAAACTACATCTGAAATGCCTATTGGCACCTATTTTTAAAATGCTAATCGGCAACTATATCTGAAATGCCTATCGGCACCTATATTTGAAATGCCTATCGGCTTCTATATCTAAAATGCCTATCGGCACCTATTTTTAAAATGCCAATCGGCAACTATATCTGAAATGCCTATCGGCACCTATATCTGAAATGCCTATCGGCACCTATTTTTGAAATGCCTATCGGAAACTACATCTGAAATGCCTATCAGCACCTATATTTGAAATGCCTATCGGCAACCATATCTCGAATGCCTATCGGCACCTATATTTGAAATGCCTATTGGCTTCTATATCTGAAATGCCTATCGGCACCTTTTTTTAAAATGGCTATCGGCAACTATATCTGAAATGCCTATCGGCACCTATATCTGAAATGCCTATCGGCACCTATTTTTGAAATGCCTATCGGAAACTACATCTGAAATGCCTATTAGCACCTATATTTGAAATGCCTATCGGTAACCATATCTGGAATGCTTATCGGCACCTATATTTGAAATGCTTATCGGCTTCTATATTTGAAATGCCTATCGACACCTATTTTTAAAATGCCTATCGGAAACTACATCTGAAATGCCTATCAGCACCTATATTTGAAATGCCTATCGGCAATCATATCTGGAATGCCTATCGGCACCTATATTTGAAATGCCAATCGGCTTCTATATCTGAAATGCCTAGCGGCACCGATTTGTAAAATGCCAATCGGCAACTATATCTGAAGTGCCTATCGGCACCTATATCTAAAATGCCTCTCGGCACCTATTTTTGAAATGCCTATCGGCAACCATATCTGGAATGCCTATCGGCACCTATATTTGAAATGCCTATCGGCTTCTATATCTGAAATGCCTATCGACACCTATTTTTAAAATGCCAGTCGGCAACTATATCTGAAATGCCTATCGGCACCTATATCTGAAATGCCTATCGGCACCTATTTTTGAAATGCCTATCGGAAACTACATCTAAAATGCCTATCAGCACCTATATTTGAAATGCCTATCGGCAACCATATCTGGAATGCCTATCGGCACCTATATTTGAAATGCCTATCGGCTTCTATATCTGAAATGCCTATCGGCACCTATTTTTGAAATGCCTATCGGAAACTAAATCTGAAATGCCTATCAGCACCTATATTTGAAATGCCTATCGTCAACCATATCTGAAATGCCTATCGACACCTATATTTGAAATACCTATCGGCTTCTATATCTGAAATGCCTATCGGCACCTATTTTTAAAATGCCAATCGGTTACTATATCTGAAATGCCTATCGGCACCTATATCTGAAATGCCTATCGGCACCAATTTTTGAAATGCTTATCGGAAAATACATCTGGAATGCCTATCAGCACCTATATTTGAAATACCTATCGGCTTCTATATCTGAAATGCCTATCAACACCTATTTTTAAAATGCCAATCGACAACTATATCTAAAATGCCTATAGGCACCTATATCTGAAATGCCTATCGGCACCTATTTTTGAAATGCCTATCGGAAACTAAATCTGAAATGCCTATCGGCACCTATTTTTAAAATGCCAATCGGCAACTATATCTGAAATGCATATCGGCACCTATATCTGAAATGCCTATCGGCACCTATTTTTGAAATGCCTATCGGAAACTACATCTGAAATGCCTATCAGCACCTATATTTGAAATGCCTATCGGCAACCATATCTCGAATGCCTATCGGCACCTATATTTGAAATGCCTATCGGCTTCTATATCTGAAATGCCTATCGGCACCTTTTTTTAAAATGGCTATCGGCAACTATATCTGAAATGCCTATCGGCACCTATATCTGAAATGCCTATCGGCACCTATTTTTGAAATGCCTATCGGAAACTACATCTGAAATGCCTATTAGCACCTATATTTGAAATGCCTATCGGTAACCATATCTGGAATGCTTATCGGCACCTATATTTGAAATGCTTATAGGCTTCTATCTGAAATGCCTATCGACACCTATTTTTAAAATGCCTATCGGAAACTACATCTGAAATGCCTATCAGCACCTATATTTGAAATGCCTATCGGCAACCATATCTGGAATGCCTATCGGCACCTATATTTGAAATGCCAATCGGCTTCTATATCTGAAATGCCTAGCGGCACCTATTTGTAAAATGCCAATCGGCAACTATATCTGAAGTGCCTATCGGCACCTGTATCTAAAATGCCTCTCGGCACCTATTTTTGAAATGTCTATCGAAAACTACATCTGAAATGCCTATCAGCACCTATATTTGAAATGCCTATCGGCAACCACATCAGAAATGCCTATCGGCACCTATATCTGAAATGCCTTTCGGCATTTATATCTGAAACGCCTATCGACACCTATATTTGAAATGCCTATCGGCACCTATATTTTAGATGCCTATCCGCAACTATATCTGATATGCCTATCGGCACCTATATCTGAAATGCCTATCGGCACCTATTTTTGAAATGCCTATCGGAAACTATATCTGAAATGCCTATCGGCACCTATATCTGAAATGCCGATCGGCACCTATTTTTGAAATGCCTATCGGAAACTACATCTGAAATGCCTATCAGCACCTATATTTGAAATGCCTATCGGCAACCATATCTGAAATGCCTATCGACACCTATATTTGAAATACCTATCGGCTTCTATATCTGAAAAGCCTATCGGCACCTATTTTTAAAATGCCAATCGGCAACTATATCTGAAATTCCTATCAGCACCTATATCTGAAATGCCAATCGGCACTAATTTTTGAAATGCCTATCGGAAACTACATCTGAAATGCCTATCAGCACCTATATTTGAAATGCCTATCGGCAACCATATCTGAAATACCTATCGACACCTATATTTGAAATACCTATCGGCTTCTATATCTGAAATGCCTATCGGCACCTATTTTTAAAATGCCAATCGGCAACTATATCTGAAATGCCTATCGGCACCTATATCTAAAATGCCAATCGGCACCAATTTTTGAAATGCCTATCGGAAACTACATCTGAAATGCCTATCAGCACCTATATTTGAAATGCCTATCGGCAACCATATCTGGAATGCCTATCGGCACCTATATTTGAAATGCCTTTCGGGATTTATATCTGAAATGCCTATCGACACCTATATTTGAAATGCCTATCAGCACTTATATTTGAAATGCCTATCGGCATCCATATCTTGAATTCCTATTGGCACCTATATTTGAAATGCCTATCGGCTTCTATATCTGAAATGACTATCGGCACCTATTTTTAAAATGCCAATCGGCACCTATATCTGAAATGCCTATCGGCACCTATTTTTGAAATGCCTATCGGAAACTACATCTGAAATGCCTATCAGCACCTATATTTGAAATGCTTATCGGCAACCATATCTGGAATGCCTATTTGCACCTATATTTGAAATGCCTATCGGCTTCTATATCTGAAATGCCTATCGGCACCTATTTTTAAAATGTTAATCGGCAACTAGATCTGAAATGGCTATCTGCACCTATATCTGAAATGCCTATCGGCACCTATTTTTGAAATGCCTATCGGAAACTACATCTGAAATGCCTATCAGCACCTATATTTGAAATGCCTATCGTCAACCATATCTGAAATGCCTATCGACACATATATTTGAAATACCTATCGGCTTCTATATCTGAAATGCCTATCGGCACCTATTTTTAAAATGCCAATCGGTAACTATATCTGAAATGCCTATCGGCACCTATATCCGAAATGCCTATCGGCACCAATTTTTGAAATGCCTATCAAAAAATACATCTGGAATGCCTATCAGCACCTATATTTGAAATGCCTATCGGCAAACATATTTGGAATGCCTACGGCACCTATATTCGAAATGCCTATCGGCTTCTATATCTGAAATGCCTATCGCACCTATTTTTAAAATGTAAATCGGCAACTAATCTGAAATGCCTATCGGCACCTATATCTGAAATGCCTATCGGCATCTATTTTTTAATGCCTATCGGAAACTACATCTGAAATGCCTATCAGCACCTATATTTGAAATGCCTATCGGCAACCATATCTGAAATACCTATCGACACCTATATTTGAAATACCTATCGGCTTCTATATCTGAAATGCCTATCAACACCTATTTTTAAAATGCCAATCGGCAACTATATCTGAAATGCCTATCGGCACCTATATCTGAAATGCCTATCGGCACCAATTTTTGAAATGCCTATCGGAAATTACATGTGAAATGCCTATCAGCACCTATATTTGAAATGCCTATCTGCAACCATATCTGGAATGCCTATCGGCACCTATATTTGAAATGCCTATCGGCTTCTATATCTGAAATGCCTATCGGCAACTATTTTTAAAATGCCAATCGGCAACTATATCTAAAATGCCTATCGGCACCTATATCTGAAATGCCTATCGGCACTTTTTTTGAAATGCCTATCGGAAACTACACCTGAAATACCTATCAGAACCTATATTTGAAATGCCTATCTGCAACCATATCTGGAATGCCTATCGGCACCTATATTTGAAATGCCTATCGGCTTCTATATCTGAAATGCCTATCGGCAACTATTTTTAAAATGCCAATCGGCAACTATATCTGTAATGCCTATCGGCACCTATATCTGAAATGCCTATCGGCACCTGTTTTTGAAATGCCTATCGGAAACTACATCTGAAATACCTATCAGCACCTATATTTGAAATGCCTATCTGCAACCATATCTGAAAAGCCTATCGACACCTATATTTGAAATACCTATCGGCTTCTATATCTGAAATGCCTATCGGCACCTATTTTTAAAATGCCAATCGGCAACTATATCTGAAATGCCTATCGGCACCTATATCTGAAATGCCTATCGGCACCAATTTTTGAAATGCCTATCGGAAACTACATCTGAAATGCCTATCAGCACCTATATTTGAAATGCCTATCGGCAACCATATCTGGAATGCCTATCGGCACCTATATTTGAAATGCCTATCGGCTTCTATATCTGAAATGCCTATCGGCACCTATTTTTAAAATGCCAATCGGCAACTATATCTGAAGTGCCTATCGGCACCTATATCTGATATGCCTATCGGCAGCTATTTTTGAAATGCCTATCGAAAACTACATCTGAAATGCCTATCAGCACCTATATTTGAAATGCCTATCGGCAACCACATCAGAAATGCCTATCGACACCTATATCTGAAATGCCTTTCGGCATTTATAACTGAAATGCCTATCGACACCTATATTTGAAATGCTTATCGGCACCTATATTTTAAATGCCTATCGGCAACTATATTTGATATGCCTATCGGCACCTATATCTGAAATGCCTATCGGCACCTATTTTTGAAATGCCTATCGGAAACTACATCTAAAATGCCTATCGGCACCTATTTTTAAAATGCCAATCGGTAAGTATATCTGAAATGCCTATCGGCACCTATATCTGAAATGCCTATTGGCACCTATTTTTGAAATGCCTATCGGAAACTACATCTGAAATGCCTATCAGCACCTATATTTGAAATGCCTATCGGCAACCATATCTGGAATGCCTATCGGCACCTATATTTGAAATGCCTATCGGCTTCTATATCTGAAATGCCTATCGGCACCTATGTTTAAAATGCCAATCGGCAACTATATCTGAAGTGCCTATCGGCACCTATATCTGAAATGCCTATCGCACCTATTTTTGAAATGCCTAACGAAAACTACATCCGAAATACCTATCAGCACCTATATTTGAAATGCCTATCGGCAACCACATCATAAATGCCTATCGGCACCCATATCTGAAATGCCTTTCGGCATTTATTTCTGAAATGCCTTTCGGCATTTATATCTGAAATGCCTTTCGGCATTTATATCTGAAATGCCTATCGACACCTATATTTGAAATGCCTATCGGCACCTATATTTAAAATGCCTATCGGCAACTATATCTGATATGCCTATCGGCACCTATATCTAAAATGCCTATCGGCACCTATTTTTGAAATGCCTATCGGAAACTACATCTAAAACACCTATCGGCACCTTTTTTTAAAATGCCAATCGGCAACTATATCTGAAATGTCTATAGGCACCTATGTCTGAAATGCCTATCGGCACCTATTTTTGAAATGCCTATCGGAAACTACATCTGAAATGCCTATCAGCACCTATATTTTAATTGCCTATCGGCAACCATATAGGAAATGCCTATCGACACCTATATTTGAAATACCTATCGGCTTCTATATCTGAAATGCCTATCGGCACCTATTTTTAAAATGCCATACGGCAACTATATCTGAAATGCCTATCGGCACCTATATCTGAAATGCCTATCGGCACCAATTTTTGAAATGCCTATCGGAAACTACATCTTAAATGCCTATCAGCACCTATATTTGAAATGCCTATCGGCCACATTATCTGGAATGCCTATCGGCACCTATATTTGAAATGCCTATCGGCTTCTATATCTGAAATGCCTATCGACACCTATTTTTAAAATGCCAATTGGAAACTATATCTGAAATACCTATCGGCACCTATATCTGAAATGCCTATCGGTACCTATTTTTGAAATGCCTATCGGAAACTACATCTAAAATGCCTATCAGCACCTATATTTGAAATGCCTATCGGCAAACATATCTGTAATGCCTATCGGCACCTATATTTGAAATGCCTATCGGCTTCAATATCTGAAATGCCTATCGGCACCTATTTTTTAATGCCAATTGGCAACTATATCGGAAATGCCTATCGTCACCTATACCTGAAATGCCTATCGGCACCTATTTTTGAAATGCCTATCGGCACCTATTTTTAAAATGCCAATCGGCAACTATATCTGAAATGCCTATCGGCACCTATATCTGAAATGCCTATCGGCACCTATTTTTGAAATGCCTATCGGAAACTACATCTGAAATGCCTATCAGCACCTATATTTAAAACGCCTATCGGCAACCATATCTGAAATGCCTATCGACACCTATATTTGAAATACTTATCGGCTTCTATATCTGAAATGCCTATCAGCACCTATTTTTAAAATGCCAATCGGTAACTATATCTAAAATGCCTATCGGCACCTATATCTGAAATGCCTATCAGCACCAATTTTTAAAATGCCTATCGGAAACTACATCTGGAATGCCTATCAGCACCTATATTTGAAATGCCTATCGGCAATCATATCTGGAATGCCTATCGGCACCTATATTTGAAATGCCTATCGGCTTCTATATCTGAAATGCCTATCGACACCTATTTTTAAAATGCCAATCGGCAACTATATCTGAAATGCCTATCGGCACCTATATCTGAAATGCCTATCGGCACCTATTTTTAAAATTCCAATCGGCAACTATATCTGAAATGCCTATCGGCACCTATATCTGAAATGCCTATCAGCACCTATATTTGAAATGCCTATCGGCAACCATATCTGACATGCCTATCGACACCTATATTTGAAATACCTATCGGCTTCTACATCTGAAATGCCTATCGGCACCTATTTTTTAAATGCCAATCGGCAACTATATCTGAAATGCCTATTGGCACCTATATCTGAAATGCCTATCGGCACCTATTTTTAAAATTCCAATCGGCAACTATATCTGAAATGCCTATCGGCACCTATATCTGAAATGCCTATCGGCACCTATTTTTGAAATGCCTCTGGGAAACTACATCTGAAATGCCTATCAGCACCTATATTTGAAATGCCTATCGGCAACCATATCTGCAATGCCTATCGGCACTTATATATAAAATGCCTATCGGCTTCTATATCTGAAATGCCTATCAGCACCTATTTTTAAAATGCCAATCGGCAACTATATCTGAAATGCCCATCGGCACCTATATCTGAAATGCCTATCGGCACCTATTTTTGAAATGCCTATCGGAAACTACATCTGAAATGCCTATCAGCACCTATATTTGAAATGCCTATCGGCAAACATATGTGGAATGCCTATCGGCACCTATATTTGAAATGCCTATCGGCTTCTATATCTGAAATGCCTATCGGCACCTATTTTTAAAATGCCAATCGGCAACTATATCTGTAATGCATATCGGCACCTATATCTGAAATGCCTATCGGCACCTATTTTTGAGATGCCTATCGGAAACTACATCTGAATTGCCTATCAGCACCAATATTTGAAATGCCTATCGGCAACCATATCTGAAATGCGTATCGACACCTATATTTGAAATACCTATCGGCTTCTATCTCTGAAATGCCTATCGGCACCTATTTTTAAAATGCCAATCGGCAACTATATCTGAAATGCCTATCGGCACCTATATCTGAAATGCCTATCGGCACCAATTTTTGAAATGCCTATCGGAAACTACATCTGAAATGCCTATCAGCACCTATATTTGAAATGCCTATCGGCAACCATATCTGGAATGCCTATCGGCACCTATATTTGAAATGCCTATCGGCTTCTATATCTGAGATGCCTATCGGCACCTATTTTTAAAATGCCAATCGGCAACTATATCTGAAATGCCTACCGGCACCTATATCTGAAATGCCATTCGGCACCTATTTTTGAAATGCCTATCGGAAACTACATCTGAAATGCCTATCAGCACCTATATTTGAAATGCCTATCGGCAACCATATCTGGAATGCCTATCGGCACCTATATTTGAAATGCCTATCGGCTTCTATATCTGAAATGCCTATCGGCACCTATTTTTAAAATGCCAATCGGCAACTATATCTGAAGTGCCTATCGGCACCTATATCTGAAATGCCTATCGCACCTATTTTTGAAATGCCTAACGAAAACTACATCCGAAATGCCTATCAGCACCTATATTTGAAATGCCTATCGGCAACCACATCAGAAATGCCTATCGGCACCCATATCTGAAATGCCTATCGACACCTATATTTGAAATGCCTATCGGTACCTATATTTTAAATGCCTATCGGCAACTATATCTGATTTGCCTATCGGCACCTATATCTGAAATGCCTATCGGCACCTATTTTTGAAATGCCTATCGGAAACTACATCTAAAACGCCTATCGGCACCTATTTTTAAAATGCTAATCGGCAACTATATCTGAAATGTCTATAGGCACCTATGTCTGAAATGCCTTTCGGCACCTATTTTTGAAATGCCTATCGGAAACTACATCTGAAATGCCTATCAGCACCTATATTTTAAATGCCTATCAGCAACCATATAGGAAATGCCTATCGACACCTATATTTGAAATACCTATCCGCTTCTATATCTGAAATGCCTATCGGCACCTATTTTTAAAATGCCATACGGCAACTATATCTGAAATGCCTATCGGCACCTATATCTGAAATGCCTATCGGCACCAATTTTTTAAATGCTTATCGGAAACTACATCTTAAATGCCTATCAGCACCTATATTTGAAATGCCTATCGGCCACCATATCTGGAATGCCTATCGGCACCTCTATTTGAAATGCCTATCGGCTTCTATATCTGAAATGCCTATCGACACCTTTTTTTTAAAATGCCAATTGGCAACTATATCTGAAATACCTATCGGCACCTATATCTAAAATGCCTATCGGTACCTATTTTTGAAATGCCTATTGGAAACTACATCTAAAATGCCTATCAGCACTTATATTTGAAATGCCTATCGGCAACCATATCTGGAATGCCTATCGGCACCTATATTTGAAATGCCTATCGGCTTCTATATCTGAAATGCCTATCGGCACCTATTTTAAAAATGCCAATCGGCAACTATATCTTAAATGCCTATCGTCACCTATACCTGAAATGCCTATCGGCATCAATTTTTGAAATGCCTATCGAAACTACATCTAAAATGCCTATCAGCACCTATATTTGAAATGCCTATCGGCAACCATATCTGTAATGCCTATCGGCACCTATATTTGAAATGCCTATCGGCTTCTATATCTGAAATGCCTATCGGCACCTATTTTTAAAATGCCACTTGGCAACTATATCGGAAATGCCTATCGTCACCTATACCTGAAATGCCTATCGGCACCTATTTTTGAAATGCCTATCGGAAACTACATCTGAAATGCCTATCAGCACCTATATTTGAAATGCCTATCGGCAACCATATCTGGAATGCCTATCGGCACCTATATTTGAAATGCCTATCGGCACCTATTTTTAAAATGCCAATCGGCAACTATATCTGAAATGCCTATCGGCACCTATTTTTGAAATGCCTATCGGAAACTACATCTGAAATGCCTATCAGCACCTATATTTGAAACGCCTATCGGCAACCATATCTGAAATGCCTATCGACACCTATATTTGAAATACCTATCGGCTTCTATATCTGAAATGCCTATCGGCACCTATTTTTAAAATGCCAATCGGTAACTATATCTGAAATGCCTATCGGCACCTATATCTGAAATGCCTATCAGCACCAATTTTTAAAGTGCCTATCGGAAACTACATCTGGAATGCCTATCAGCACCTATATTTGAAATGCCTATCGGCAACCATATCTGGAATGCCTATCGGCACCTATATTTGAAATGCCTATCGGCTTCTATATCTGAAATGCCTATCGACACCTATTTTTAAAATACCAATCGGCAACTATACCTGAAATGCCTATCGGCACCTATATCTGAAATGCCTATCGGCACCTATTTTTGAAATGCCTATCGGAAACTACATCTGAAATGCCTATCAGCACCTATATTTGAAACGCCTATCGGCAACCATATCTGAAATGCCTATCGACACATTTATTTGAAATACCTATCGGCTTCTATATCTGAAATGCCTATCGGCACCTATTTTTAAAATGCCAATCGGCAACTATATCTGAAATGCCTATCGGCACCTATATATGAAATGTGTATCGGCACCTATTTTTGAAATGCCTATCGGAAACTACATCTGAAATGCCTATCAGCACCTATATTTGAAATGCCTATCGGCAACCATATCTGGAATGCCTATCGGCACCTATATTTGAAATGCCTATCGGCTTCTATATCTGAAATGCCTATCGGCACCTATTTTTAAAATGTCAATCGGCAACTATATCTAAAATGCCTATCGGCACCTATATCTAAAATGCCTATCGGCACCTATTTTTGAAATGCCTATCAGAAACTACATCTGAAATGGCTATCAGCACCTATATTTGAAATGCCTATCGGCTTCTATATCTAAAATGCTTATCGGCACCTATTTTTGAAATGCCTACCGGCTTCTATATCTGAAATCCCAATCGACACCTATTTTTAAAATGCTAATCGGCAACTATATCTGAAATGCCTATCGGCACCTATATCTGAAATGCCTATCGGAACCAATTTTTGAAATGCCTATCGGAAACTACATCTGGAATGCCTATCAGCACCTATATCTGAAATGCCTATCGGCAAACATATCTGGAATGCCTATCGGCACCTATATTTGAAATGCCTACCGGCTTCTATATCTGAAATGCCTATCGACACCTATTTTTAAAATGCTAATCGGCAACTATATCTGAAATGCCTATCGGCACCTATATCTGAAATGCCTATCGGCACCTATTTTTGAAATGCCTACCGGAAACTACATCTGAAATGCCTATCAGCACCTATATTTGAAATGCCTATCGGCAACCATATCTGAAATGCCCATCGACACCTATATTTGAAATACCTATCGGCTTCTATATCTGAAATGCCTATCGGCACCTATTTTTAAAATGCCAATCGGCAACTATATCTGAAATGCCTATCGGCACCTATATCTGAAATGCCTATCGGCACCAATTTTTGAAATGCCTATCGGAAACTACATCTGAAATGCCTATCAGCACCTATATTTGAAATGCCTATCGGCAACCATATCTGGAATGCTTATCGGCACCTATATTTGAAATGCCTATCGGCTTCTATATCTGAAATGCCTATCGGCACCTA
Organism: Venustoraphidia nigricollis; assembly: GCA_034508555.1. Lineage (NCBI taxonomy): Eukaryota > Metazoa > Arthropoda > Insecta > Raphidioptera > Raphidiidae > Venustoraphidia > Venustoraphidia nigricollis. Next base: position 49,031 of record JAVRKA010000212.1, on the reverse strand, counting down.
TTTTTAAAATGCCAATCGGCAACTATATTTGAAATGCCTATCGGCACCTATATCTGAAATGCCTATCGGCACCTATTTTTGAAATGCCTATCGGAAACTACATCTGAAATGCCTATCAGCACCTATATTTGAAATGCCTATCGGCAACCATATCTGGAATGCCTTTTGGCACCTATATTTGAAATGCCTATCGGCTTCTATATCTGAAATTCCTATCGGCACCTATTTTTAAAATGCCAATCGGCAACTATATCTGAAATGCCTATCGGCACCTATATCTGAAATGCTTATCGGCACTTTTTTTGAAATGCCTATCGGAAACTACATCTGAAATACCTATCAGCACCTATATTTGAAATGCCTATCTGCAACCATATCTGGAATGCCTATCGGCACCTATATTTGAAATGCCTATCGGCTTCTATTTCTGAAATGCCTATCGGCAACTATTTTTAAAATGCCAATCGGCAACTATATCTGTAATGCCTATCGGCACCTATATCTGAAATGCCTATCGGCACCTGTTTTTGAAATGCCTATCGAAAACTACATCTGAAATGCCTATCAGCTACTATTTTTGAAATGCCTATCGGCAACCACATCAGAAATGCCTATCGACACCTATATCTGAAATGCCTTTCGGCATTTATATCTAAAATGCCTATCGACACCTATATTTGAAATGCTTATCGGCACCTATATTTTAAATGCCTATCGGCACCAATTTTTGAAATGCCTATCGGAAACTACATCTGAAATGCCTATCAGCACCTATATTTGAAATGCCTATCGGCAACCATATCTGGAATGCCTATCGGCACCTATATTTGAAATGCCTATCGGCTTCTATATCTGAAATGCCTATCGGCACCTATTTTTAAAATGCCAATCGGCAACTATATCTGAAGTGTCTATCGGCACCTATATCTGAAATGCCTATCGGCACCTATTTTTGAAATGCCTATCGAAAACTACATCTGAAATGCCATTCAGCACCTATATTTGAAATGCCTATCGGCAACCACATCAGAAATGCCTATCGACACCTATATCTGAAATGCCTTTCGGCATTTATATCTGAAATGCCTATCGACACCTATATTTGAAATGCTTATCGGCACCTATATTTTAAATGCCTATCGGCAACTATATTTGATATGCCTATCGGCACCTATATCTGAAATGCCTATCGGCACCTATTTTAGAAATGCCTATCGGAAACTACATCTAAAATGCCTATCGGCACCTATTTTTAAAATGCCAATCGGTAAGTATATCTGAAATGCCTATCGGCACCTATATCTGAAATGCCTATCGGCACCTATTTTTGAAATGCCTATCGGAAACTACATCTGAAATGCCTATCAGCACCTATATTTGAAATGCCTATCGGCAACCATATCTGAAATGCCTATCCACACCTATATTTGAAATACCTATCGGCTTCTATATCTGAAATGCCTATCGGCACCTATTTTTAAAATGCCAATCGGCAACTATATCTGAAATGCCTATCGGTACCTATATCTGAAATGCCTATCGGCACCAATTTTTGAAATGCCTATCGGAAACTACATCTGAAATGCTTATCAGCACCTATATTTGAAATGCCTATCGGCAACCATATCTGGAATGCCTATCGGCACCTATATTTGAAATGCCTATTGGCTTCTATATCTGAAATGCCTATCGACACTTTTTTTAAAATGCCAATTGGCAACTATATCTGAAATGCCTCTCGGCACCTATATCTGAAATGCCTATCGGTACTTATTTTTGAAATGCCTATCGGAAACTACATCTGAAATGCCTATCAGCACTTATATTTGAAATGCCTATCGGCAACCATATCTGGAATGCCTATCGGCACCTATATTTGAAATGCCTATCGGCTTCTATATCTCAAATGCCTATTGGCACCTATTTTTAAAATGCTAATCGGCAACTATATCTGAAATGCCTATCGGCACCTATATCTGAAATGCCTATCGGCACCTATTTTTGAAATGCCTTTCGGAAACAACATCTGAAATGCCTATCTGCTTCTATATTTGAAATGCCTATCGGCAACCATATCTGAAATGCCTATCGACACCTATATTTGAAATACCTATCGGCTTCTATATCTAAAATGCCTATCGGCACCTGTTTTTAAAATGCCAATCGGCAACTATATCTGAAATGCCTATCGGCAATTATATCTGAAATGCCTATCGGCATCAATTTTTGAAATGCCTATCGGAAACTACATCTAAAATGCCTATCAGCACCTATATTTGAAATTTTTATTGGCAACCATATCTGGAATGCCTATCGGCACCTATATTTGAAATGCCTATCGGCTTCTATATCTGAAATGCCTATCGGCACCTTTTTTTAAAATGCCAATTGGCAACTATACCTGAAATGACTATCGGCACCTATATCTGAAATGCCTATCGGCACCTATTTTTGAAATGCCTATCGGAAACTACATCTGAAATGCCTATCAGCACCTATATTTGAAATGCCTATCGGCAACCATATCTGAAATGCCTATCGGCACCTATATTTGAAATGCCTATCGGAAACTACATCTGAAATGCCTATCAGCACCTATATTTGAAATGCCTATCGGCAACCATATCTGAAATGCCTATCCACACCTATATTTGAAATACCTATCGGCTTCTATATCTGAAATGCCTATCGGCACCTATTTTTAAAATGCCAATCGGCAACTATATCTGAAATGCCTATCGGTACCTATATCTGAAATGCCTATCGGCACCAATTTTTGAAATGCCTATCGGAAACTACATCTGAAATGCTTATCAGCACCTATATTTGAAATGCCTATCGGCAACCATATCTGGAATGCCTATCGGCACCTATATTTAAAATGCCTATTGGCTTCTATATCTGAAATGCCTATCGACACCTTTTTTTAAAATGCCAATTGGCAACTATATCTGAAATGCCTCTCGGCACCTATATCTGAAATGCCTATCGGTACTTATTTTTGAAATGCCTATCGGAAACTACATCTGAAATGCCTATCAGCACTTATATTTGAAATGCCTATCGGCAACCATATCTGGAATGCCTATCGGCACCTATATTTGAAATGCCTATCGGCTTCTATATCTCAAATGCCTATTAGCACCTATTTTTAAAATGCTAATCGGCAACTATATCTGAAATGCCTATCGGCACCTATATCTGAAATGCCTATCGGCACCTATTTTTGAAATGCCTTTCGGAAACAACATCTGAAATGCCTATCTGCTTCTATATTTGAAATGCCTATCGGCAACCATATCTGAAATGCCTATCGACACCTATATTTGAAATACCTATCGGCTTCTATATCTAAAATGCCTATCGGCACCTGTTTTTAAAATGCCAATCGGCAACTATATCTGAAATGCCTATCGGCAATTATATCTGAAATGCCTATCGGCATCAATTTTTGAAATGCCTATCGGAAACTACATCTAAAATGCCTATCAGCACCTATATTTGAAATTTTTATTGGCAACCATATCTGGAATGCCTATCGGCACCTATATTTGAAATGCCTATCGGCTTCTATATCTGAAATGCCTATCGGCACCTTTTTTTAAAATGCCAATTGGCAACTATACCTGAAATGACTATCGGCACCTATATCTGAAATGCCTATCGGCACCTATTTTTGAAATGCCTATCGGAAACTACATCTGAAATGCCTATCAGCACCTATATTTGAAATGCCTATCGGCAACCATATCTGAAATGCCTATCGACACATATATTTGAAATACCTATCGGCTTCTATATCTGAAATGCCTATCGGCACCTATTTTTAAAATGCCAATCGGCAACTATATCTGAAATGCCTATCGGCACCTATATATGAAATGTGTATCGGCACCTATTTTTGAAATGCCTATCGGAAACTACATCTGAAATGCCTATCAGCACCTATATTTGAAATGCCTATCGGCAACCATATCTGGAATGCCTATCGGCACCTATATTTGAAATGCCTATCGGCTTCTATATCTGAAATGCCTATCGGCACCTATTTTTAAAATGCCAATCGGCAACTATATCTAAAATGCCTATCGGCACCTATATCTGAAATGCCTATCGGCACCTATTTTTGAAATGCCTATCAGAAACTACATCTGAAATGGCTATCAGCACCTATATTTGAAATGCCTATCGGCTTCTATATCTAAAATGCTTATCGGCACCTATTTTTGAAATGCCTACCGGCTTCTATATCTGAAATCCCAATCGACACCTATTTTTAAAATGCTAATCGGCAACTATATCTGAAATGCCTATCGGCACCTATATCTGAAATGCCTATCGGAACCAATTTTTGAAATGCCTATCGGAAACTACATCTGGAATGCCTATCAGCACCTATATCTGAAATGCCTATCGGCAACCATATCTGGAATGCCTATCGGCACCTATATTTGAAATGCCTACCGGCTTCTATATCTGAAATGCCTATCGACACCTATTTTTAAAATGCTAATCGGCAACTATATCTGAAATGCCTATCGGCACCTATATCTGAAATGCCTATCGGCACCTATTTTTGAAATGCCTACCGGAAACTACATCTGAAATGCCTATCAGCACCTATATTTGAAATGCCTATCGGCAACCATATCTGAAATGCCCATCGACACCTATATTTGAAATACCTATCGGCTTCTATATCTGAAATGCCTATCGGCACCTATTTTTAAAATGCCAATCGGCAACTATATCTGAAATGCCTATCGGCACCTATATCTGAAATGCCTATCGGCACCAATTTTTGAAATGCCTATCGGAAACTACATCTGAAATGCCTATCAGCACCTATATTTGAAATGCCTATCGGCAACCATATCTGGAATGCTTATCGGCACCTATATTTGAAATGCCTATCGGCTTCTATATCTAAAATGCCTATCGGCACCTATTTTTAAAATGCCAATCGGCAACTATATTTGAAATGCCTATCGGCACCTATATCTGAAATGCCTATCGGCACCTATTTTTGAAATGCCTATCGGAAACTACATCTGAAATGCCTATCAGCACCTATATTTGAAATGCCTATCGGCAACCATATCTGGAATGCCTTTTGGCACCTATATTTGAAATGCCTATCGGCTTCTATATCTGAAATTCCTATCGGCACCTATTTTTAAAATGCCAATCGGCAACTATATCTGAAATGCCTATCGGCACTTATATCTGAAAAGCCTATCGGCACCTATTTTTGAAATGCCTATCGGAAACTACATCTGAAATGCCTATCAGAACCTATATTTGAAATGCTTATCGGCAACCATATCTGGAATGCCTATCGGCGCCTATATTTGAAATGCCTATCGGCACCTATTTTTAAAAAGCCAATCGGCAACTATATCTGAAGTGCCTATCGGCACCTATATCTGAAATGCCTATCGGCACATATTTTTGAAATGCCTATCGAAAACTACATCTGAAATGCCTATCAGCACCTATATTTGAAGTGCCTATCGGCAACCACATCAGAAATGCCTATCGACACCTATATCCGAAATGCCTTTCGGCATAAATATCTGAAATGCCTATCGACACCTATATTTGGAATGCCTATCGGCACCTATATTTTAAATGCCTATCGGCAACTATATCTGACAGGCCTATCGGCACCTATATCTGAAATGCCTATCGGCACCTATTTTTGAAATGCCTATCGGAAACTACATCTAAAATGCCTATCGGCACCTATTTTTAAAATGCCAATCGGCAACTATATCTGAAATGCCTATCGGCACCTATATCTGAAATGCCTATCGGCACCAATTTTTGAAATGCCTATCGGAAACTACATCTGAAATGCCTATCAGCACCTATATTTGAAATGCCTATCGGCAACCATATCTGGAATGCCTATCGGCACCTATATTTGAAATGCCTATTGGCTTCTATATCTGAAATGCCTATCGACACCTTTTTTTAAAATGCCATTTGGCAACTATACCTGAAATGACTATCGGCACCTATATCTGAAATGCCTATCGGCACCTATTTTTGAAATGCCTATCGGAAACTACATCTGATATGCCTATCAGCACCTATATTTGAAATGCCTATCGGCAAACATATCTGAAATGCCTATCCACACCTATATTTGAAATACCTATCAGCTTCTATATCTGAAATGCCTATCGGCACCTATTTTTAAAATGCCAATCGGCAACTATATCTGAAATGCCTATAGGCACCTATATCTGAAATGCCTATCGGCACCAATTTTTGAAATGCCTATCGGAAACTACATCTGAAATGCCTATCAGCACCTATATTTGAAATGCCTATCGGTAACCATATCTGGAATGCCTATCGGCACCTATATTTGAAATGCCTATTGGCTTCTATATCTGAAATGCCTATTGAAACCTTTTTTTAAAATGCCAATTGGCAACTATATCTGAAATGCTTCTCGGCACCTATATCTGAAATGCCTATCGGTACCTATTTTTGAAATGCCTATCGGAAACTACATCTGAAATGCCTATCGACACCTATATTTGAAATACCTATCGGCTTCTATATCTAAAATGCCTATCGGCACCTATTTTTAAAATGCCAATCGGCAACTACAGATCTGAAATGCCTATCGGCACCTATATCTGAAATTCCAATCGGCACCAATTTTTGAAATGCCTATCGGAAACTACATCTGAAATGCCTATCAGCACCTATATTTGAAATACCTATCGGCAACCATATCTGAAATGCCTATCGACACCTATATTTGAAATACCTATCGGCTTCTATATCTGAAATGCCTATCAACACCTATTTTTAAAATGCCAATCGGCAACTATATCTGAAATGCCTATCGGCACCTATATCTGAAATGCCTATCGGCACCAATTTTTGAAATGCCTATCGGAAACTACATCTGAAATGCCTATCAGCACCTATATTTGAAATGCCTATCGGAAACCATATCTGGAATGCTTATCGGCACCTATATTTGAAATGCCTATCGGCTTCTATATCTGAAATGCCTATCGGCACCTATTTTGAAAATGGCTATCGGCAACTATATCTGAAATGCCTATGGGCACCTATATCTGAAATGCCTATCGACACCTATATTTGAAATACCTATCGGCTTCTATATCTGAAATGCCTATCAACACCTATTTTTAAAATGCCAATCGGCAACTATATCTGAAATGCCTATCGGCACCTACATCTGAAATGCCTATCAGCACCTATATTTGAAATGCCTATCGGCAACCATATCTGGAATGCTTATCGGCACCTATATTTGAAATGCTTATCGGCTTCTAAATCTAAAATGCCAATCGGCACCTATTTTTAAAATGCCTATCGGAAACTACATCTGAAATGCCTGTCAGCACCTATATTTGAAATGCCTACCGGCAACCATATCTGGAATGCCTATCGGCACCTATATTTGAAATGCCTATCGGCTTCTATATCTTAAAATGCCTAGCGGCACCTATTTTTAAAGTGCCAATCGGCAACTATATCTGAAGTGCCTATCGGCACCTATATCTAAAATGCCTATCGGCACCTATTTTTGAAATGCCTATCAAAAACTACATCTGAAATGCCTATCGACACCTATATTTGAAATTCCTATCGGCACCTATATTTTAAATGCCTATCCGCAAATATATCTGATATGCCTATCGGCACCTATATCTGAAATGCCTATCGGCACCTATTTTTGAAATGCCTATCGGAAACTACATTTAAAATGCCTATCGGCACCTATTTTTAAAATGCCAATCGGCAACTATATCTGAAATGCCTATTTTCACCTATATCTGAAATACCTATCGGCACCTATTTTTGAAATGCCTATCGGAAACTACATCTGAAATGCCTATCAGCACCTATATTTAAAATGCCTATCGGCAACCATATCTGAAATGCCTATCGACACCTATATTTGAAATACCTATCGGCTTCTATATCTGAAATGCCTATCAACACCTATTTTTAAAATGCCAATCGGCAACTATATCTGAAATGCCTATCGGCACCTATATCTGAAATGCCTATCGGCACCAATTTTTGAAATGCCTATCGGAAACTACATCTGAAATGCCTATCAGCACCTATATTTAAAATGCCTATCGGCAACTATATCTGAAATGCCTATCGACACTTATATTTGAAATACCTGTCGGCTTCTATATCTGAAATGCATGTCGGCACCTATATTTAAAATGCCAATCGGCAACTATATCTGAAATACCTATCGGCACCTATATCTAAAATGCCAATCGGCACCAATTTTTGAAATGCCTATCGGAAACTACATCTGAAATGCCTATCAGCACCTATATTTGAAATGCCTATAGGCAACCATATCTGGAATGCCTATCAGCACCTATATTTGAAATGCCTTTCGGGATTTATATCTGAAATGCCTACCGACACCTATATTTGAAATACCTATCAGCACTTATATTTGAAATGCCTATCGGCAACCATATCTTGAATGCCTATTGGCACCTATATTTGAAATGCCTATCGGCTTCTATATCTGAAATGACTATCGGCACCTATTTTTAAAATGCCAATCGGCACCTATATCTGAAATGCCTATCGGCACCTATTTTTGAAATGCCTATCGGAAACTACATCTGAAATGCCTATCAGCACCTATATTTGAAATGCCTATCGGCAACCATATCTGGAATGCCTATTGGCACCTATATTTGAAATGCCTATCGGCTTCTATATCTGAAATGCCTATCGGCACCTATTTTTAAAATGCCAATCGGCAACTATATCTGAAATGCCTATCGGCACCTATATCTGAAATGCCTATCGGCACCTATTTTTAAAATGCCTATCGGAAACTACATCTGAAATGCCTATCAGCACCTATATTTGAAATGCCTATCGTCAACCATATCTGAAATGCCTATCGACAACTATATTTGAAATACCTATCGGCTTCTATATCTGAAATGCCTATCGGCACCTATTTTTAAAATGCCAATCGGTAACTATATCTGAAATGCCTATCGGCACCTATATCTGAAATGCCTATCGGCACAAATTTTTGAAATGCCTATCGGAAAATACATCTGGAATGCCTATCAGCACCTATATTTGAAATGCCTATCGGCAACCATATCTGGAATGCCTATCGGCACCTATATTTGAAATGCCTATCGGCTTCTATATCCTAAAATGCCTAGCGGCACCTATTTTTAAAGTGCCAATCGGCAACTATATCTGAAGTGCCTATCGGCACCTATATCTAAAATGCCTATCGGCACCTATTTTTGAAATGCCTATCAAAAACTACATCTGAAATGCCCATCAGCACCCATATTTGAAATGCCTATCGGCAACCACATCAGAAATGCCTATCGGCACCTATATCTGAAATGCCTTTCGGCATTTATATCTGAAATGCCTATCGACACCTATATTTGAAATTCCTATCGGCACCTATATTTTAAATGCCTATCCGCAAATATATCTGATATGCCTATCGGCACCTATATCTGAAATGCCTATCGGCACCTATTTTTGAAATGCCTATCGGAAACTACATTTAAAATGCCTATCGGCACGTATTTTTAAAATGCCAATCGGCAACTATATCTGAAATGCCTATATCTGAAATACCTATCGGCACCTATTTTTGAAATGCCTATCGGAAACTACATCTGAAATGCCTATCAGCACCTATATTTGAAATGCCTATCGGCAACCATATCTGAAATGCCTATCGACACCTATATTTGAAATACCTATCGGCTTCTATATCTGAAATGCCTATCGGCACCTATTTTTAAAATGCCAATCGGCAACTATATCTGAAATGCCTATCGGCACCTATATCTGAAATGCCAATCGGCACCAATTTTTGAAATGCCTATCGGAAACTACATCTGAAATGCCTATCAGCACCTATATTTAAAATGCCTATCGGCAACTATATCTGAAATGCCTATCGACACTTATATTTGAAATACCTGTCGGCTTCTATATCTGAAATGCCTATCGACACCTATTTTTAAAATACCAATCGGCAACTATATCTGAAATGCCTATCGGCACCTATATCTGAAATGCCAATCGGCACCAATTTTTGAAATGCCTATCGGAAACTACATCTAAAATGCCTATCAGCACCTATATTTGAAATGCCTATCAGCACCTATATTTGAAATGCCTATCGGCAACCATATCTGAAATGCCTATCGGCACCTATATTTGAAATGCCTATCGGCTTCTATATCTGAAATGCCTATCGACACCTATTTTTAAAATACCAATCGGCAACTATATCTGAAATGCCTATCGGCACCTATATCTGAAATGCCTATCGGCACCTATTTTTGAAATGCCTATCGGAAACTACATCTGAAATGCCTCTCAGCGCCTATATTTGAAATGCCTATCGGCAACCATATCTGAAATGCCTATCGACACCTATATTTGAAATACCTATCGGCTTCTATATTTAAAATGCCTATAAAACACCTATTTTTAAAATGCCAATCGGCAACTATATCTGAAAGGCCTATCGGCACCTATATCTGAAATGCCTATCTGCACCAATTTTTGAAATGCCTATCGGAAACTACATCTGAAATGCCTATCAGCACCTATATTTGAAATGCCTATCGGCAACCATATCTGAAATGCCTATCGACACCTATATTTGAAATACCTATCGGCTTCTATATCTGAAATGCCTATCGGCACCTATTTTTAAAATGCTAATCGGCAACTATATCTGAAATGCCTATCGGCACCTATATCTGAAATGCCAATCGGCACCAATTTTTGAAATGCCTATCGGAAACTACATCTGAAATGCCTATCAGCACTTATATTTAAAATGCCTATCGGCAACTATATCTGAAATGCCTATCGACACTTATATTTGAAATACCTGTCGGCTTCTATATCTGAAATGCCTATCGGCACCTATATTTAAAATGCCAATCGGCAACTATATCTGAAATGCCTATCGGCACCTATATCTAAAATGCTAATCGGCACCAATTTTTGAAATGCCTATCGGAAACTACATCTGAAATGCCTATCAGCACCTATATTTGAAATGCCTATAGGCAACCATATCTGGAATGCCTATCAGCACCTATATTTGAAATGCCTTTCGGGATTTATATCTGAAATGCCTATCGACACCTATATTTGAAATGCCTATCAGCACTTATATTTGAAATGCCTATCGGCAACCATATCTTGAATGCCTATTGGCACCTATATTTGAAATGCCTATCGGCTTCTATATCTGAAATGACTATCGGCACCTATTTTAAAAATGCCAATCGGCACCTATATCTGAAATGCCTATCGGCACCTATTTTTGAAATGCCTATCGGAAACTACATCTGAAATGCCTATCAGCACCTATATTTGAAATGCCTATCGGCAACCATATCTGGAATGCCTATTGGCACCTATATTTGAAATGCCTATCGGCTTCTATATCTGAAATGCCTATCGGCAACTATTTTTAAAATGCCAATCGGCAACTATATCTGAAATGCCTATCGGCACCTATATCTGAAATGCCTATCGGCACCTATTTTAAAAATGCCTATCGGAAACTACATCTGAAATGCCTATCAGCACCTATATTTGAAATGCCTATCGTCAACCATATCTGAAATGCCTATCGACAACTATATTTGAAATACTTATCGGCTTCTATATCTGAAATGCCTATCGGCACCTATTTTTAAAATGCCTATCGGAAAATACATCTGGAATGCCTATCAGCACCTATATTTGGAATGCCTATCGGCAACCATATCTGGAATGCCTATCGGCACCTATATTTGAAATGCCTATCGGCTTCTATATCTGAAATGCCTATCGACACCTATTTTTAAAATACCAATCGGCAACTATATCTGAAATGCCTATCGGCACCTATATCTGAAATGCCTATCGGCACCTATTTTTGAAATGCCTATCGGAAACTACATCTGAAATGCCTCTCAGCGCCTATATTTGAAATGCCTATCGGCAACCATATCTGAAATGCCTATCGACACCTATATTTGAAATACCTATCGGCTTCTATATCTGAAATGCCTATAAAACACCTATTTTTAAAATGCCAATCGGCAACTATATCTGAAATGCCTATCGGCACCTATATCTGAAATGCCTATCTTCACCAATTTTTGAAATGCCTATCGGAAACTACATCTGAAATGCCTATCAGCACCTATATTTGAAATGCCTATCGGAAACCATATCTGGAATGCTTATCGGCACCTATATTTGAAATGCCTATCGGCTTCTATATCTGAAATGCCTATCGGCACCTATTTTCAAAATGGCTATCGGCAACTATATCTGAAATGCCTATCGGCACCTATATCTGAAATGCCTATCGGCACCTATTTTTGAAATGCCTATCGGAAACTACATCTAAAATGCCTATCAGCACCTATATTTGAAATGCCTATCGGCAACCATATCTGGAATGCTTATCGGCACCTATATTTGAAATGCTTATCGGCTTCTAAATCTGAAATGCCTATCGGCACCTATTTTTAAAATGCCTATCGGAAACTACATCTGAAATGCCTATCAGCACCTATATTTGTAATGCCTATCGGCAACCATATCTGGAATGCCTATCGGCACCTATATTTGAAATGCCTATCGGCTTCTATATCTTAAAATGCCTAGCGGCACCTATTTTTAAAGTGCCAATCGGCAACTATATCTGAAGTGCCTATCGGCACCTATATCTAAAATGCCTATCGGCACCTATTTTTGAAATGCCTATCAAAAACTACATCTGAAATGCCTATCAGCACCTATATTTGAAATGCCTATCGGCAACCACATCAGAAATGCCTATCGGCACCTATATCTGAAATGCCTTTCGGCATTTATATCTGAAATGCCTATCGACACCTATATTTGAAATTCCTATCGGCACCTATATTTTAAATGCCTATCCGAAAATATATCTGATATGCCTATCGGAACCTATATCTGAAATGCCTATCGGCACCTATTTTTGAAATGCCTATCGGAAACTACATTTAAAATGCCTATCGGCACCTATTTTTAAAATGCCAATCGGCAACTATATCTGAAATGCCTATCGGCACCTATATCTGAAATGCCAATCGGCACCAATTTTTGAAATACCTATCGGAAACTACATCTGAAATGCCTTTCAGCACCTATATTTGAAATGCCTATCGGCAACTATATCTGAAATGCCTATCGACACCTATATTTGAAATACCTGTCGGCTTCTATATCTGAAATGCCTATCGGCACCTATATTTAAAATGCCAATCGGCAACTATATCTGAAATGCCTATCGGCACCTATATCTAAAATGCCAATCGGCACCAATTTTTGAAATGCCTATCGGAAACTACATCTGAAATGCCTATCAGCACCTATATTTGAAATGCCTATCGGCAACCATATCTGGAAAGCCTATCAGCACCTATATTTGAAATGCCTTTCGGGATTTATATCTGAAATGCCTATCGACACCTATATTTGAAATGCCTATCAGCACTTATATTTAAAATGCCTATCGGCAACCATATCTTGAATGCCTATTGGCACCTATATTTGAAATGCCTATCGGCTTCTATATCTGAAATGACTATCGGCACCTATTTTTAAAATGCCAATCGGCACCTATATCTGAAATGCCTATCGGCACATATTTTTGAAATGCCTATCGGAAACTACATCTGAAATGCCTATCAGCACCTATATTTGAAATGCCTATCGGCAACCATATCTGGAATGCCTATTGGCACCTATATTTGAAATGCCTATCGGCTTCTATATCTGAAATGCCTATCGGCACCTATTTTTAAAATGCCAATCGGCAACTATATCTGAAATGCCTATCGGCACCTATATCTGAAATGCCTATCGTCACCAATTTTTGAAATGCCTATCGGAAAATACATCTGGAATGCCTATCAGCACCTATATTTGAAATGCCTATCGGCAACCATATTTGGAATGCCTATCGGCACCTATATTTGAAATGCCTATCGGCTTCTATATCTGAAATGCCTATCGCACCTATCTTTAAAATGCCAATCGGCAACTATATCTGAAATGCCTATCGGCACCTATATCTGAAATGCCTATCGGCACCTATTTTTGAAATGCCTATCGGAAACTACATCCGAAATGCCGATCAGCACCTATATTTGAAATGCCTATCGGCAACCATATCTGAAATGCCTATCGACACCTATATTTGAAATACCTATCGGCTTCTATATCTGAAATGCCTATCAACACCTATTTTTAAAATGCTAAACGGCAACTATATCTGAAATGCCTATCGGCACCTATATCTGAAATGCCTATCGGCACCTATTTTTGAAATGCCTATCGGAAACTACATCTGAAATCCCTATCAGCACCTATATTTGAAATGCCTATCGGCTTCTATATCTGAAATGCCTATCGGCACCTATTTTTGAAATGCCTATCGGAAACTACATCCGAAATGCCGATCAGCACCTATATTTGAAATGCCTATCGGCAACCATATCTGAAATGCCTATCGGCACCTATATTTGAAATGCCTATCGGCACCTATTTTTGAAATGCCTATCAAAAACTACATCTGAAATGCCTATCAGCACCTATATTTGAAATGCCTATCGGCAACCACATCAGAAATGCCTATCGGCACCTATATCTGAAATGCCTTTCGGCATTTATATCTGAAATGCCTATCGACACCTATATTTGAAATTCCTATCGGCACCTATATTTTAAATGCCTATCCGAAAATATATCTGATATGCCTATCGGAACCTATATCTGAAATGCCTATCGGCACCTATTTTTGAAATGCCTATCGGAAACTACATTTAAAATGCCTATCGGCACCTATTTTTAAAATGCCAATCGGCAACTATATCTGAAATGCCTATCGGCACCTATATCTGAAATGCCAATCGGCACCAATTTTTGAAATACCTATCGGAAACTACATCTGAAATGCCTTTCAGCACCTATATTTGAAATGCCTATCGGCAACTATATCTGAAATGCCTATCGACACCTATATTTGAAATACCTGTCGGCTTCTATATCTGAAATGCCTATCGGCACCTATATTTAAAATGCCAATCGGCAACTATATCTGAAATGCCTATCGGCACCTATATCTAAAATGCCAATCGGCACCAATTTTTGAAATGCCTATCGGAAACTACATCTGAAATGCCTATCAGCACCTATATTTGAAATGCCTATCGGCAACCATATCTGGAAAGCCTATCAGCACCTATATTTGAAATGCCTTTCGGGATTTATATCTGAAATGCCTATCGACACCTATATTTGAAATGCCTATCAGCACTTATATTTAAAATGCCTATCGGCAACCATATCTTGAATGCCTATTGGCACCTATATTTGAAATGCCTATCGGCTTCTATATCTGAAATGACTATCGGCACCTATTTTTAAAATGCCAATCGGCACCTATATCTGAAATGCCTATCGGCACATATTTTTGAAATGCCTATCGGAAACTACATCTGAAATGCCTATCAGCACCTATATTTGAAATGCCTATCGGCAACCATATCTGGAATGCCTATTGGCACCTATATTTGAAATGCCTATCGGCTTCTATATCTGAAATGCCTATCGGCACCTATTTTTAAAATGCCAATCGGCAACTATATCTGAAATGCCTATCGGCACCTATATCTGAAATGCCTATCGTCACCAATTTTTGAAATGCCTATCGGAAAATACATCTGGAATGCCTATCAGCACCTATATTTGAAATGCCTATCGGCAACCATATTTGGAATGCCTATCGGCACCTATATTTGAAATGCCTATCGGCTTCTATATCTGAAATGCCTATCGCACCTATCTTTAAAATGCCAATCGGCAACTATATCTGAAATGCCTATCGGCACCTATATCTGAAATGCCTATCGGCACCTATTTTTGAAATGCCTATCGGAAACTACATCCGAAATGCCGATCAGCACCTATATTTGAAATGCCTATCGGCAACCATATCTGAAATGCCTATCGACACCTATATTTGAAATACCTATCGGCTTCTATATCTGAAATGCCTATCAACACCTATTTTTAAAATGCTAAACGGCAACTATATCTGAAATGCCTATCGGCACCTATATCTGAAATGCCTATCGGCACCTATTTTTGAAATGCCTATCGGAAACTACATCTGAAATCCCTATCAGCACCTATATTTGAAATGCCTATCGGCTTCTATATCTGAAATGCCTATCGGCACCTATTTTTGAAATGCCTATCGGAAACTACATCCGAAATGCCGATCAGCACCTATATTTGAAATGCCTATCGGCAACCATATCTGAAATGCCTATCGGCACCTATATTTGAAATGCCTATCGGCTTCTATATCTGAAATGCCTATCGCACCTATCTTTAAAATGCCAATCGGCAACTATATCTGAAATGCCTATCGGCACCTATATCTGAAATGCCTATCGGCACCTATTTTTGAAATGCCTATCGGAAACTACATCCGAAATGCCGATCAGCACCTATATTTGAAATGCCTATCGGCAACCATATCTGAAATGCCTATCGACACCTATATTTGAAATACCTATCGGCTTCTATATCTGAAATGCCTATCAACACCTATTTTTAAAATGCTAAACGGCAACTATATCTGAAATGCCTATCGGCACCTATATCTGAAATGCCTATCGGCACTTATTTTTAAAATGCCTATCGGAAACTATATGTGAATAGCCTATCGGCACCTATTTTTGAAATGTCTATCGAAAACTACGTCTGAAATGCCTATCAGCACCTATATTTGAAATGCCTATCGGCAACCACATCAGAAACGCCTATCGGCACCGATATCTGAAATGCCTTCCGGCATTTTTATCTGAAATGCCTATCGACACCTATATTTGAAATGCCTATCAGCACTTATAATATGAAATGCCTATCGGCAAACATATCTTGAATGCCTATCGGCACCTATATTTAAAATGCCTATCGGCTTCTATATCTGAAATGCCTATCGGCACCTATTTTTAAAATTACAATCGGCAACTATATCTGGAATGCCTATCGGCACATATATCTGAAATGCCTATCGGCACCTATTTTTGAAATGTCTTTCGGAAACTACATCTGAAATGCCTATCTGCTCCTATATTTGAAATTCCTATCGGCAACCATATCTGAAATGCCTATCGACACCTATATTTGAAATACCTATCGGCTTCGATATCTGAATTGCCTATCGGCACCTGTTTTTAAAATGCCAATCGGCAACTATATCTGAAATGCCTATCGACACCTATATTTAAAATGCCTATCAGCACTTATATTTGAAATGCCTATCGGCAACCATATCTTGAACGCCTATCGGCATCTATATTTAAAATGCCTATAGGCTTCTATATCTGAAATGCCTATCGGCACCTATTTTTAAAATGCCAATCGGCAACTATATCTGAAATGCCCATCGGCACCTATATCTGAAATGCCTATCGGCACCTATTTTTGAAATGCCTATCAGAAACTACATCTGAAATGCCTATCGGCACCTATATTTGAAATGCCTATCGGCAACCATATCTGAAATGCCTATCGACACCTATATTTGAAATACCTATCGGCTTCTATATCTAAAATGCCTATCGGCACCTATTTTTAAAATGCCAATCGGCAACTACAGATCTGAAATGCCTATCGGCACCTATATCTGAAATTCCAATCGGCACCAATTTTTGAAATGCCTATCGGAAACTACATCTGAAATGCCTATCAGCACCTATATTTGAAATACCTATCGGCAACCATATCTGAAATGCCTATCGACACCTATATTTGAAATACCTATCGGCTTCTATATCTGAAATGCCTATCAACACCTATTTTTAAAATGCCAATCGGCAACTATATCTGAAATGCCTATCGGCACCTATATCTGAAATGCCTATCGGCACCAATTTTTGAAATGCCTATCGGAAACTACATCTGAAATGCCTATCAGCACCTATATTTGAAATGCCTATCGGAAACCATATCTGGAATGCTTATCGGCACCTATGTTTGAAATGCCTATCGGCTTCTATATCTGAAATGCCTATCGGCACCTATTTTGAAAATGGCTATCGGCAACTATATCTGAAATGCCTATCGGCACCTATATCTGAAATGCCTATCGACACCTATATTTGAAATACCTATCGGCAACCATATCTGGAATGCTTATCGGCACCTATATTTGAAATGCTTATCGGCTTCTAAATCTAAAATGCCTATCGGCACCTATTTTTAAAATGCCTATCGGAAACTACATCTGAAATGCCTGTCAGCACCTATATTTGAAATGCCTACCGGCAACCATATCTGGAATGCCTATCGGCACCTATATTTGAAATGCCTATCGGCTTCTATATCTTAAAATGCCTAGCGGCACCTATTTTTAAAGTGCCAATCGGCAACTATATCTGAAGTGCCTATCGGCACCTATATCTAAAATGCCTATCGGCACCTATTTTTGAAATGCCTATCAAAAACTACATCTGAAATGCCTATCAGCACCTATATTTGAAATGCCTATCGGCAACCACATCAGAAATGCCTATCGGCACCTATATCTGAAAAGCCTTTCGGCATTTATATCTGAAATGCCTATCGACACCTATATTTGAAATTCCTATCGGCACCTATATTTTAAATGCCTATCCGCAAATATATCTGATATGCCTATCGGCACCTATATCTGAAATGCCTATCGGCACCTATTTTTGAAATGCCTATCGGAAACTACATTTAAAATGCCTATCGGCACCTATTTTTAAAATGCCAATCGGCAACTATATCTGAAATGCCTATCGGCACCTATATCTGAAATACCTATCGGAACCTATTTTTGAAATGCCTATCGGAAACTACATCTGAAATGCCTATCAGCACCTATATTTGAAATGCCTATCGGCTTCTATATCTGAAATGCCTATCGGCACCTATTTTTAAAATGCCAATCGGCAACTATATCTGAAATGCCTATCGGCACCTATATCTGAAATGCCAATCGGCACCAATTTTTGAAATGCCTATCGGAAACTACATCTAAAATGCCTATCAGCACCTATATTTAAAATGCCTATCGGCAACTATATCTGAAATGCCTATCGACACTTATATTTGAAATACCTGTCGGCTTCTATATCTGAAATGCCTATCGGCACCTATATTTAAAATGCCAATCGGCAACTATATCTGAAATGCCTATCGGCACCTATATCTAAAATGCTAATCGGCACCAATTTTTGAAATGCCTATCGGAAACTACATCTGAAATGCCTATCAGCACCTATATTTGAAATGCCTATAGGCAACCATATCTGGAATGCCTATCAGCACCTATATTTGAAATGCCTTTCGGGATTTATATCTGAAATGCCTATCGACACCTATATTTGAAATGCCTATCAGCACTTATATTTGAAATGCCTATCGGCAACCATATCTTGAATGCCTATTGGCACCTATATTTGAAATGCCTATCGGCTTCTATATCTGAAATGACTATCGGCACCTATTTTTAAAATGCCAATCGGCACCTATATCTGAAATGCCTATCGGCACCTATTTTTGAAATGCCTATCGGAAACTACATCTGAAATGCCTATCAGCACCTATATTTGAAATGCCTATCGGCAACCATATCTGGAATGCCTATTGGCACCTATATTTGAAATGCCTATCGGCTTCTATATCTGAAATGCCTATCGGCAACTATTTTTAAAATGCCAATCGGCAACTATATCTGAAATGCCTATCGGCACCTATATCTGAAATGCCTATCGGCACCTATTTTTAAAATGCCTATCGGAAACTACATCTGAAATGCCTATCAGCACCTATATTTGAAATGCCTATCGTCAACCATATCTGAAATGCCTATCGACAACTATATTTGAAATACCTATCGGCTTCTATATCTGAAATGCCTATCGGCACCTATTTTTAAAATGCCAATCGGTAACTATATCTGAAATGCCTATCGGCACCTATATCTGAAATGCCTATCGGCACCAATTTTTGAAATGCCTATCGGAAAATACATCTGGAATGCCTATCAGCACCTATATTTGAAATGCCTATCGGCAACCATATCTGGAATGCCTATCGGCACCTATATTTGAAATGCCTATCGGCTTCTATATCTGAAATGCCTATCGACACCTATTTTTAAAATACCAATCGGCAACTATATCTGAAATGCCTATCGGCACCTATATCTGAAATGCCTATTGGCACCTATTTTTGAAATGCCTATCGGAAACTACATCTGAAATGCCTCTCAGCGCCTATATTTGAAATGTCTATCGGCAACCATATCTGAAATGCCTATCGACACCTATTTTTAAAATGCCTATCGGAAACTACATCTGAAATGCCTATCAGCACCTATATTTGTAATGCCTATCGGCAACCATATCTGGAATGCCTATCGGCACCTATATTTGAAATGCCTATCGGCAACCATATCTGGAATGCCTATCGGCACCTATATTTGAAATGCCTATCGGCTTCTATATCTGAAATGCCTATCGACACCTATTTTTAAAATACCAATCGGCCACTATATCTGAAATGCCTATCGGCACCTATATCTGAAATGCCTATCGGCACCTATTTTTGAAATACCTATCGGCAACCATATCTGGAATGCTTATCGGCACCTATATTTGAAATGCTTATCGGCTTCTAAATCTAAAATGCCTATCGGCACCTATTTTTAAAATGCCTATCGGAAACTACATCTGAAATGCCTGTCAGCACCTATATTTGAAATGCCTACCGGCAACCATATCTGGAATGCCTATCGGCACCTATATTTGAAATGCCTATCGGCTTCTATATCTTAAAATGCCTAGCGGCACCTATTTTTAAAGTGCCAATCGGCAACTATATCTGAAGTGCCTATCGGCACCTATATCTAAAATGCCTATCGGCACCTATTTTTGAAATGCCTATCAAAAACTACATCTGAAATGCCTATCAGCACCTATATTTGAAATGCCTATCGGCAACCACATCAGAAATGCCTATCGGCACCTATATCTGAAATGCCTTTCGGCATTTATATCTGAAATGCCTATCGACACCTATATTTGAAATTCCTATCGGCACCTATATTTTAAATGCCTATCCGAAAATATATCTGATATGCCTATCGGAACCTATATCTGAAATGCCTATGGGCACCTATTTTTGAAATGCCTATCGGAAACTACATTTAAAATGCCTATCGGCACCTATTTTTAAAATGCCAATCGGCAACTATATCTGAAATGCCTATCGGCACCTATATCTGAAATGCCAATCGGCACCAATTTTTGAAATGCCTATCGGAAACTACATCTGAAATGCCTATCAGCACCTATATTTGATATGCCTATCGGCAACTATATCTGAAATGCCTATCGACACCTATATTTGAAATACCTGTCGACTTCTATATCTGAAATGCCTATCGGCACCTATATTTAAAATGCCAATCGGCAACTATATCTGAAATGCCTATCGGCACCTATATCTAAAATGCCAATCGGCACCAATTTTTGAAATGCCTATCGGAAACTACATCTGAAATGCCTATCAGCACCTATATTTGAAATGCCTATCGGCAATCATATCTGGAAAGCCTATCAGCACCTATATTTGAAATGCCTTTCGGGATTTATATCTGAAATGCCTATCGACACCTATATTTGAAATGCCTATCAGCACTTATATTTAAAATGCCTATCGGGAACCATATCTTGAATGCCTATTGGCACCTATATTTGAAATGCCTATCGGCTTCTATATCTGAAATGACTATCGGCACCTATTTTTAAAATGCCAATCGGCACCTATATCTGAAATGCCTATCGGCACCTTTTTTTGAAATGCCTATCGGAAACTACATCTGAAATGCCTATCAGCACCTATATTTGAAATGCCTATCGGCAACCATACCTGGAATGCCTATTGGCACCTATATTTGAAATGCCTATCGGCTTCTATATCTGAAATGCCTATCGGCACCTATTTTTAAAATGCCAATCGGCAACTATATCTGAAATGCCTATCGGCACCTATATCTGAAATGCCTATCGGCACCAATTTTTGAAATGCCTATCGGAAAATACATCTGGAATGCCTATCAGCACCTATATTTGAAATGCCTATCGGCAACCATATTTGGAATGCCTATCGGCACCTATATTTGAAATGCCTATCGGCTTCTATATCTGAAATGCCTATCGCACCTATCTTTAAAATGCCAATCGGCAACTATATCTGAAATGCCTATCGGCACCTATATCTGAAATGCCTATCGGCACCTATTTTTGAAATGCCTATCGGAAACTACATCCGAAATGCCGATCAGCACCTATATTTGAAATGCCTATCGGCAACCATATCTGAAATGCCTATCGACACCTATATTTGAAATACCTATCGGCTTCTATACCTTAAATGCCTATCAACACCTATTTTTAAAATGCTAAACGGCAACTATATCTGAAATGCCTATCGGCACCTATATCTGAAATGCCTATCGGCACCTATTTTTGAAATGCCTATCGGAAACTACATCTGAAATCCCTATCAGCACCTATATTTACAATGCCTATCGGCTTCTATATCTGAAATGCCTATCGGTACCTATTTTTAAAATGCCAATCGGCAAATATATCTGAAAAGCCTATCGGCACCTATATCTGAAATGCCTATCGGCACTTATTTTTAAAATGCCTATCGGAAACTACAACTGAAATGCCTATCAACACCTATATTTGAAATGCCTATCGGCAACCATATTTGGAATGCCTATCGGCACCTATATTTGAAATGCCTATCGGCTTCTATATCTGAAATGCCTAGCGGCACCTGTTTTTAAAATGCCAATCGGCAACTATATCTGAAATGCCTATCGGCACCTATTTTTGAAATGTCTATCGAAAACTACATCTGAAATGCCTATCAGCACCTATATTTGAAATGCCTGTCGGCAACCAAATCAGAAATGCCTATCGGCACCTATATCTGAAATGCCTTCCGGCATTTTTATCTGAAATGCCTATCGACACCTATATTTGAAATGCCTATCAGCACTTATAATATGAAATGCCTATCGGCAACCATATCTTGAATGCCTATCGGCACCTATATTTAAAATGCCTATCGGCTTCTATATCTGAAATGCCTATCGGCACCTATTTTTAAAATTACAATCGGCAACTATATCTGGAATGCCTATCGGCACCTATATCTGAAATGCCTATCGGCACCTATTTTTGAAATGTCTTTCGGAAACTACATCTGAAATGCCTATCTGCTCCTATATTTGAAATTCCTATCGGCAACCATATCTGAAATGCCTATCGACACCTATATTTAAAATACCTATCGGCTTCGATATCTGAATTGCCTATCGGCACCTGTTTTTAAAATGCCAATCGGCAACTATATCTGAAATGCCTATCGACACCTATATTTGAAATGCCTATCAGCACTTATATTTGAAATGCCTATCGGCAACCATATCTTGAATGCCTATCGGCACCTATATTTAAAATGCCTATAGGCTTCTATATCTGAAATGCCTATCGGCACCTATTTTTAAAATGCCAATCGGCAACTATATCTGAAATGCCCATCGGCACCTATATCTGAAATGCCTATCGGCACCTATTTTTGAAATGCCTATCAGAAACTACATCTGAAATGCCTATCGGCACCTATATTTGAAATGCCTATTGGCAACCATATCTGAAATGCCTATCGACACCTATATTTGAAATACCTATCGGCTTCTATATCTAAAATGCCTATCGGCACCTATTTTTAAAATGCCAATCGGCAACTACAGATCTGAAATGCCTATCGGCACCTATATCTGAAATTCCAATCGGCACCAATTTTTGAAATGCCTATCGGAAACTACATCTGAAATGCCTATCAGCACCTATATTTGAAATACCTATCGGCAACCATATCTGAAATGCCTATCGACACCTATATTTGAAATACCTATCGGCTTCTATATCTGAAATGCCTATCAACACCTATTTTTAAAATGCCAATCGGCAACTATATCTGAAATGCCTATCGGCACCTATATCTGAAATGCCTATCGGCACCAATTTTTGAAATGCCTATCGGAAACTACATCTGAAATGCCTATCAGCACCTATATTTGAAATGCCTATCGGAAACCATATCTGGAATGCTTATCGGCACCTATGTTTGAAATGCCTATCGGCTTCTATATCTGAAATGCCTATCGGCACCTATTTTGAAAATGGCTATCGGCAACTATATCTGAAATGCCTATCGGCACCTATATCTGAAATGCCTATCGACACCTATATTTGAAATACCTATCGGCAACCATATCTGGAATGCTTATCGGCACCTATATTTGAAATGCTTATCGGCTTCTAAATCTAAAATGCCTATCGGCACCTATTTTTAAAATGCCTATCGGAAACTACATCTGAAATGCCTGTCAGCACCTATATTTGAAATGCCTACCGGCAACCATATCTGGAATGCCTATCGGCACCTATATTTGAAATGCCTATCGGCTTCTATATCTTAAAATGCCTAGCGGCACCTATTTTTAAAGTGCCAATCGGCAACTATATCTGAAGTGCCTATCGGCACCTATATCTAAAATGCCTATCGGCACCTATTTTTGAAATGCCTATCAAAAACTACATCTGAAATGCCTATCAGCACCTATATTTGAAATGCCTATCGGCAACCACATCAGAAATGCCTATCGGCACCTATATCTGAAAAGCCTTTCGGCATTTATATCTGAAATGCCTATCGACACCTATATTTGAAATTCCTATCGGCACCTATATTTTAAATGCCTATCCGCAAATATATCTGATATGCCTATCGGCACCTATATCTGAAATGCCTATCGGCACCTATTTTTGAAATGCCTATCGGAAACTACATTTAAAATGCCTATCGGCACCTATTTTTAAAATGCCAATCGGCAACTATATCTGAAATGCCTATCGGCACCTATATCTGAAATACCTATCGGAACCTATTTTTGAAATGCCTATCGGAAACTACATCTGAAATGCCTATCAGCACCTATATTTGAAATGCCTATCGGCTTCTATATCTGAAATGCCTATCGGCACCTATTTTTAAAATGCCAATCGGCAACTATATCTGAAATGCCTATCGGCACCTATATCTGAAATGCCAATCGGCACCAATTTTTGAAATGCCTATCGGAAACTACATCTAAAATGCCTATCAGCACCTATATTTAAAATGCCTATCGGCAACTATATCTGAAATGCCTATCGACACTTATATTTGAAATTCCTGTCGGCTTCTATATCTGAAATGCCTATCGGCACCTATATTTAAAATGCCAATCGGCAACTATATCTGAAATGCCTATCGGCACCTATATCTAAAATGCTAATCGGCACCAATTTTTGAAATGCCTATCGGAAACTACATCTGAAATGCCTATCAGCACCTATATTTGAAATGCCTATAGGCAACCATATCTGGAATGCCTATCAGCACCTATATTTGAAATGCCTTTCGGGATTTATATCTGAAATGCCTATCGACACCTATATTTGAAATGCCTATCAGCACTTATATTTGAAATGCCTATCGGCAACCATATCTTGAATGCCTATTGGCACCTATATTTGAAATGCCTATCGGCTTCTATATCTGAAATGACTATCGGCACCTATTTTTAAAATGCCAATCGGCACCTATATCTGAAATGCCTATCGGCACCTATTTTTGAAATGCCTATCGGAAACTACATCTGAAATGCCTATCAGCACCTATATTTGAAATGCCTATCGGCAACCATATCTGGAATGCCTATTGGCACCTATATTTGAAATGCCTATCGGCTTCTATATCTGAAATGCCTATCGGCAACTATTTTTAAAATGCCAATCGGCAACTATATCTGAAATGCCTATCGGCACCTATATCTGAAATGCCTATCGGCACCTATTTTTAAAATGCCTATCGGAAACTACATCTGAAATGCCTATCAGCACCTATATTTGAAATGCCTATCGTCAACCATATCTGAAATGCCTATCGACAACTATATTTGAAATACCTATCGGCTTCTATATCTGAAATGCCTATCGGCACCTATTTTTAAAATGCCAATCGGTAACTATATCTGAAATGCCTATCGGCACCTATATCTGAAATGCCTATCGGCACCAATTTTTGAAATGCCTATCGGAAAATACATCTGGAATGCCTATCAGCACCTATATTTGAAATGCCTATCGGCAACCATATCTGGAATGCCTATCGGCACCTATATTTGAAATGCCTATCGGCTTCTATATCTGAAATGCCTATCGACACCTATTTTTAAAATACCAATCGGCAACTATATCTGAAATGCCTATCGGCACCTATATCTGAAATGCCTATCGGCACCTATTTTTGAAATGCCTATCGGAAACTACATCTGAAATGCCTCTCAGCGCCTATATTTGAAATGTCTATCGGCAACCATATCTGAAATGCCTATCGACACCTATTTTTAAAATGCCTATCGGAAACTACATCTGAAATGCCTATCAGCACCTATATTTGTAATGCCTATCGGCAACCATATCTGGAATGCCTATCGGCACCTATATTTGAAATGCCTATCGGCAACCATATCTGGAATGCCTATCGGCACCTATATTTGAAATGCCTATCGGCTTCTATATCTGAAATGCCTATCGACACCTATTTTTAAAATACCAATCGGCAACTATATCTGAAATGCCTATCGGCACCTATATCTGAAATGCCTATCGGCACCTATTTTTGAAATACCTATCGGCAACCATATCTGGAATGCTTATCGGCACCTATATTTGAAATGCTTATCGGCTTCTAAATCTAAAATGCCTATCATCACCTATTTTTAAAATGCCTATCGGAAACTACATCTGAAATGCCTGTCAGCACCTATATTTGAAATGCCTACCGGCAACCATATCTGGAATGCCTATCGGCACCTATATTTGAAATGCCTATCGGCTTCTATATCTTAAAATGCCTAGCGGCACCTATTTTTAAAGTGCCAATCGGCAACTATATCTGAAGTGCCTATCGGCACCTATATCTAAAATGCCTATCGGCACCTATTTTTGAAATGCCTATCAAAAACTACATCTGAAATGCCTATCAGCACCTATATTTGAAATGCCTATCGGCAACCACATCAGAAATGCCTATCGGCACCTATATCTGAAATGCCTTTCGGCATTTATATCTGAAATGCCTATCGACACCTATATTTGAAATTCCTATCGGCACCTATATTTTAAATGCCTATCCGAAAATATATCTGATATGCCTATCGGAACCTATATCTGAAATGCCTATGGGCACCTATTTTTGAAATGCCTATCGGAAACTACATTTAAAATGCCTATCGGCACCTATTTTTAAAATGCCAATCGGCAACTATATCTGAAATGCCTATCGGCACCTATATCTGAAATGCCAATCGGCACCAATTTTTGAAATGCCTATCGGAAACTACATCTGAAATGCCTATCAGCACCTATATTTGAAATGCCTATCGGCAACTATATCTGAAATGCCTATCGACACCTATATTTGAAATACCTGTCGACTTCTATATCTGAAATGCCTATCGGCACCTATATTTAAAATGCCAATCGGCAACTATATCTGAAATGCCTATCGGCACCTATATCTAAAATGCCAATCGGCACCAATTTTTGAAATGCCTATCGGAAACTACATCTGAAATGCCTATCAGCACCTATATTTAAAATGCCTATCGGCAATCATATCTGGAAAGCCTATCAGCACCTATATTTGAAATGCCTTTCGGGATTTATATCTGAAATGCCTATCGACACCTATATTTGAAATGCCTATCAGCACTTATATTTAAAATGCCTATCGGGAACCATATCTTGAATGCCTATTGGCACCTATATTTGAAATGCCTATCGGCTTCTATATCTGAAATGACTATCGGCACCTATTTTTAAAATGCCAATCGGCACCTATATCTGAAATGCCTATCGGGACCTATTTTTGAAATGCCTATCGGAAACTACATCTGAAATGCCTATCAGCACCTATATTTGAAATGCCTATCGGCAACCATACCTGGAATGCCTATTGGCACCTATATTTGAAATGCCTATCGGCTTCTATATCTGAAATGCCTATCGGCACCTATTTTTAAAATGCCAATCGGCAACTATATCTGAAATGCCTATCGGCACCTATATCTGAAATGCCTATCGGCACCAATTTTTGAAATGCCTATCGGAAAATACATCTGGAATGCCTATCAGCACCTATATTTGAAATGCCTATCGGCAACCATATTTGGAATGCCTATCGGCACCTATATTTGAAATGCCTATCGGCTTCTATATCTGAAATGCCTATCGCACCTATCTTTAAAATGCCAATCGGCAACTATATCTGAAATGCCTATCGGCACCTATATCTGAAATGCCTATCGGCACCTATTTTTGAAATGCCTATCGGAAACTACATCCGAAATGCCGATCAGCACCTATATTTGAAATGCCTATCGGCAACCATATCTGAAATGCCTATCGACACCTATATTTGAAACACCTATCGGCTTCTATACCTTAAATGCCTATCAACACCTATTTTTAAAATGCTAAACGGCAACTATATCTGAAATGCCTATCGGCACCTATATCTGAAATGCCTATCGGCACCTATTTTTGAAATGCCTATCGGAAACTACATCTGAAATCCCTATCAGCACCTATATTTGAAATGCCTATCGGCTTCTATATCTGAAATGCCTATCGGTACCTATTTTTAAAATGCCAATCGGCAACTATATCTGAAAAGCCTATCGGCACCTATATCTGAAATGCCTATCGGCACTTATTTTTAAAATGCCTATCGGAAACTACAACTGAAATGCCTATCAACACCTATATTTGAAATGCCTATCGGCAACCATATTTGGAATGCCTATCGGCACCTATATTTGAAATGCCTATCGGCTTCTATATCTGAAATGCCTAGCGGCACCTGTTTTTAAAATGCCAATCGGCAACTATATCTGAAATGCCTATCGGCACCTATTTTTGAAATGTCTATCGAAAACTACATCTGAAATGCCTATCAGCACCTATATTTGAAATGCCTGTCGGCAACCAAATCAGAAATGCCTATCGGCACCTATATCTGAAATGCCTTCCGGCATTTTTATCTGAAATGCCTATCGACACCTATATTTGAAATGCCTATCAGCACTTATAATATGAAATGCCTATCGGCAACCATATCTTGAATGCCTATCGGCACCTATATTTAAAATGCCTATCGGCTTCTATATCTGAAATGCCTATCGGCACCTATTTTTAAAATTACAATCGGCAACTATATCTGGAATGCCTATCGGCACCTATATCTGAAATGCCTATCGGCACCTATTTTTGAAATGTCTTTCGGAAACTACATCTGAAATGCCTATCTGCTCCTATATTTGAAATTCCTATCGGCAACCATATCTGAAATGCCTATCGACACCTATATTTGAAATACCTATCGGCTTCGATATCTGAATTGCCTATCGGCACCTGTTTTTAAAATGCCAATCGGCAACTATATCTGAAATGCCTATCGACACCTATATTTGAAATGCCTATCAGCACTTATATTTGAAATGCCTATCGGCAACCATATCTTGAATGCCTATCGGCACCTATATTTAAAATGCCTATAGGCTTCTATATCTGAAATGCCTATCGGCACCTATTTTTAAAATGCCAATCGGCAACTATATCTGAAATGCCCATCGGCACCTATATCTGAAATGCCTATCGGCACCTATTTTTGAAATGCCTATCAGAAACTACATCTGAAATGCCTATCGGCACCTATATTTGAAATGCCTATCGGCAACCATATCTGAAATGCCTATCAACACCTATATTTGAAATACCTATCGGCTTCTATATCTAAAATGCCTATCGGCACCTATTTTTAAAATGCCAATCGGCAACTACAGATCTGAAATGCCTATCGGCACCTATATCTGAAATTCCAATCGGCACCAATTTTTGAAATGCCTATCGGAAACTACATCTGAAATGCCTATCAGCACCTATATTTGAAATGCCTATCGGAAACCATATCTGGAATGCTTATTGGCACCTATGTTTGAAATGCCTATCGGCTTCTATATCTGAAATGCCTATCGGCACCTATTTTGAAAATGGCTATCGGCAACTATATCTGAAATGCCTATCGGCACCTATATCTGAAATGCCTATCGACACCTATATTTGAAATGCCTATCGGCAACCATATTTGGAATGCCTATCGGCACCTATATTTGAAATGCCTATCGGCTTCTATATCTGAAATGCCTATCGCACCTATCTTTAAAATGCCAATCGGCAACTATATCTGAAATGCCTATCGGCACCTATATCTGAAATGCCTATCGGCACCTATTTTTGAAATGCCTATCGGAAACTACATCCGAAATGCCGATCAGCACCTATATTTGAAATGCCTATCGGCAACCATATCTGAAATGCCTATCGACACCTATATTTGAAACACCTATCGGCTTCTATACCTTAAATGCCTATCAACACCTATTTTTAAAATGCTAAACGGCAACTATATCTGAAATGCCTATCGGCACCTATATCTGAAATGCCTATCGGCACCTATTTTTGAAATGCCTATCGGAAACTACATCTGAAATCCCTATCAGCACCTATATTTGAAATGCCTATCGGCTTCTATATCTGAAATGCCTATCGGTACCTATTTTTAAAATGCCAATCGGCAACTATATCTGAAAAGCCTATCGGCACCTATATCTGAAATGCCTATCGGCACTTATTTTTAAAATGCCTATCGGAAACTACAACTGAAATGCCTATCAACACCTATATTTGAAATGCCTATCGGCAACCATATTTGGAATGCCTATCGGCACCTATATTTGAAATGCCTATCGGCTTCTATATCTGAAATGCCTAGCGGCACCTGTTTTTAAAATGCCAATCGGCAACTATATCTGAAATGCCTATCGGCACCTATTTTTGAAATGTCTATCGAAAACTACATCTGAAATGCCTATCAGCACCTATATTTGAAATGCCTGTCGGCAACCAAATCAGAAATGCCTATCGGCACCTATATCTGAAATGCCTTCCGGCATTTTTATCTGAAATGCCTATCGACACCTATATTTGAAATGCCTATCAGCACTTATAATATGAAATGCCTATCGGCAACCATATCTTGAATGCCTATCGGCACCTATATTTAAAATGCCTATCGGCTTCTATATCTGAAATGCCTATCGGCACCTATTTTTAAAATTACAATCGGCAACTATATCTGGAATGCCTATCGGCACCTATATCTGAAATGCCTATCGGCACCTATTTTTGAAATGTCTTTCGGAAACTACATCTGAAATGCCTATCTGCTCCTATATTTGAAATTCCTATCGGCAACCATATCTGAAATGCCTATCGACACCTATATTTGAAATACCTATCGGCTTCGATATCTGAATTGCCTATCGGCACCTGTTTTTAAAATGCCAATCGGCAACTATATCTGAAATGCCTATCGACACCTATATTTGAAATGCCTATCAGCACTTATATTTGAAATGCCTATCGGCAACCATATCTTGAATGCCTATCGGCACCTATATTTAAAATGCCTATAGGCTTCTATATCTGAAATGCCTATCGGCACCTATTTTTAAAATGCCAATCGGCAACTATATCTGAAATGCCCATCGGCACCTATATCTGAAATGCCTATCGGCACCTATTTTTGAAATGCCTATCAGAAACTACATCTGAAATGCCTATCGGCACCTATATTTGAAATGCCTATCGGCAACCATATCTGAAATGCCTATCAACACCTATATTTGAAATACCTATCGGCTTCTATATCTAAAATGCCTATCGGCACCTATTTTTAAAATGCCAATCGGCAACTACAGATCTGAAATGCCTATCGGCACCTATATCTGAAATTCCAATCGGCACCAATTTTTGAAATGCCTATCGGAAACTACATCTGAAATGCCTATCAGCACCTATATTTGAAATGCCTATCGGAAACCATATCTGGAATGCTTATTGGCACCTATGTTTGAAATGCCTATCGGCTTCTATATCTGAAATGCCTATCGGCACCTATTTTGAAAATGGCTATCGGCAACTATATCTGAAATGCCTATCGGCACCTATATCTGAAATGCCTATCGACACCTATATTTGAAATACCTATCGGCAACCATATCTGGAATGCTTATCGGCACCTATATTTGAAATGCTTATCGGCTTCTAAATCTAAAATGCCTATCGGCACCTATTTTTAAAATGCCTATCGGAAACTACATCTGAAATGCCTGTCAGCACCTATATTTGAAATGCCTACCGGCAACCATATCTGGAATGCCTATCGGCACCTATATTTGAAATGCCTATCGGCTTCTATATCTTAAAATGCCTAGCGGCACCTATTTTTAAAGTGCCAATCGGC
Source organism: Venustoraphidia nigricollis (assembly GCA_034508555.1). Classification (NCBI taxonomy): domain Eukaryota; kingdom Metazoa; phylum Arthropoda; class Insecta; order Raphidioptera; family Raphidiidae; genus Venustoraphidia; species Venustoraphidia nigricollis. The sequence continues at coordinate 16,355 of JAVRKA010000212.1, read as the reverse complement.
AACTATATCTGAAGTGCCTATCGGCACCTATATCTAAAATGCCTATCGGCACCTATTTTTGAAATGCCTATCAAAAACTACATCTGAAATGCCTATCAGCACCTATATTTGAAATGCCTATCGGCAACCACATCAGAAATGCCTATCGGCACCTATATCTGAAAAGCCTTTCGGCATTTATATCTGAAATGCCTATCGACACCTATATTTGAAATTCCTATCGGCACCTATATTTTAAATGCCTATCCGCAAATATATCTGATATGCCTATCGGCACCTATATCTGAAATGCCTATCGGCACCTATTTTTGAAATGCCTATCGGAAACTACATTTAAAATGCCTATCGGCACCTATTTTTAAAATGCCAATCGACAACTATATCTGAAATGCCTATCGGCACCTATATCTGAAATACCTATCGGAACCTATTTTTGAAATGCCTATCGGAAACTACATCTGAAATGCCTATCAGCACCTATATTTGAAATGCCTATCGGCTTCTATATCTGAAATGCCTATCGGCACCTATTTTTAAAATGCCAATCGGCAACTATATCTGAAATGCCTATCGGCACCTATATCTGAAATGCCAATCGGCACCAATTTTTGAAATGCCTATCGGAAACTACATCTAAAATGCCTATCAGCACCTATATTTAAAATGCCTATCGGCAACTATATCTGAAATGCCTATCGACACTTATATTTGAAATTCCTGTCGGCTTCTATATCTGAAATGCCTATCGGCACCTATATTTAAAATGCCAATCGGCAACTATATCTGAAATGCCTATCGGCACCTATATCTAAAATGCTAATCGGCACCAATTTTTGAAATGCCTATCGGAAACTACATCTGAAATGCCTATCAGCACCTATATTTGAAATGCCTATAGGCAACCATATCTGGAATGCCTATCAGCACCTATATTTGAAATGCCTTTCGGGATTTATATCTGAAATGCCTATCGACACCTATATTTGAAATGCCTATCAGCACTTATATTTGAAATGCCTATCGGCAACCATATCTTGAATGCCTATTGGCACCTATATTTGAAATGCCTATCGGCTTCTATATCTGAAATGACTATCGGCACCTATTTTTAAAATGCCAATCGGCACCTATATCTGAAATGCCTATCGGCACCTATTTTTGAAATGCCTATCGGAAACTACATCTGAAATGCCTATCAGCACCTATATTTGAAATGCCTATCGGCAACCATATCTGGAATGCCTATTGGCACCTATATTTGAAATGCCTATCGGCTTCTATATCTGAAATGCCTATCGGCAACTATTTTTAAAATGCCAATCGGCAACTATATCTGAAATGCCTTTCGGCACCTATATCTGAAATGCCTATCGGCACCTATTTTTAAAATGCCTATCGGAAACTACATCTGAAATGCCTATCAGCACCTATATTTGAAATGCCTATCGTCAACCATATCTGAAATGCCTATCGACAACTATATTTGAAATACCTATCGGCTTCTATATCTGAAATGCCTATCGGCACCTATTTTTAAAATGCCAATCGGTAACTATATCTGAAATGCCTATCGGCACCTATATCTGAAATGCCTATCGGCACCAATTTTTGAAATGCCTATCGGAAAATACATCTGGAATGCCTATCAGCACCTATATTTGAAATGCCTATCGGCAACCATATCTGGAATGCCTATCGGCACCTATATTTGAAATGCCTATCGGCTTCTATATCTGAAATGCCTATCGACACCTATTTTTAAAATACCAATCGGCAACTATATCTGAAATGCCTATCGGCACCTATATCTGAAATGCCTATCGGCACCTATTTTTGAAATGCCTATCGGAAACTACATCTGAAATGCCTCTCAGCGCCTATATTTGAAATGTCTATCGGCAACCATATCTGAAATGCCTATCGACACCTATTTTTAAAATGCCTATCGGAAACTACATCTGAAATGCCTATCAGCACCTATATTTGTAATGCCTATCGGCAACCATATCTGGAATGCCTATCGGCACCTATATTTGAAATGCCTATCGGCAACCATATCTGGAATGCCTATCGGCACCTATATTTGAAATGCCTATCGGCTTCTATATCTGTAATGCCTATCGACACCTATTTTTAAAATACCAATCGGCAACTATATCTGAAATGCCTATCGGCACCTATATCTGAAATGCCTATCGGCACCTATTTTTGAAATACCTATCGGCAACCATATCTGGAATGCTTATCGGCACCTATATTTGAAATGCTTATCGGCTTCTAAATCTAAAATGCCTATCGGCACCTATTTTTAAAATGCCTATCGGAAACTACATCTGAAATGCCTGTCAGCACCTATATTTGAAATGCCTACCGGCAACCATATCTGGAATGCCTATCGGCACCTATATTTGAAATGCCTATCGGCTTCTATATCTTAAAATGCCTAGCGGCACCTATTTTTAAAGTGCCAATCGGCAACTATATCTGAAGTGCCTATCGGCACCTATATCTAAAATGCCTATCGGCACCTATTTTTGAAATGCCTATCAAAAACTACATCTGAAATGCCTATCAGCACCTATATTTGAAATGCCTATCGGCAACCACATCAGAAATGCCTATCGGCACCTATATCTGAAATGCCTTTCGGCATTTATATCTGAAATGCCTATCGACACCTATATTTGAAATTCCTATCGGCACCTATATTTTAAATGCCTATCCGAAAATATATCTGATATGCCTATCGGAACCTATATCTGAAATGCCTATGGGCACCTATTTTTGAAATGCCTATCGGAAACTACATTTAAAATGCCTATCGGCACCTATTTTTAAAATGCCAATCGGCAACTATATCTGAAATGCCTATCGGCACCTATATCTGAAATGCCAATCGGCACCAATTTTTGAAATGCCTATCGGAAACTACATCTGAAATGCCTATCAGCACTTATATTTGAAATGCCTATCGGCAACTATATCTGAAATGCCTATCGACACCTATATTTGAAATACCTGTCGACTTCTATATCTGAAATGCCTATCGGCACCTATATTTAAAATGCCAATCGGCAACTATATCTGAAATGCCTATCGGCACCTATATCTAAAATGCCAATCGGCACCAATTTTTGAAATGCCTATCGGAAACTACATCTGAAATGCCTATCAGCACCTATATTTGAAATGCCTATCGGCAATCATATCTGGAAAGCCTATCAGCACCGATATTTGAAATGCCTTTCGGGATTTATATCTGAAATGCCTATCGACACCTATATTTGAAATGCCTATCAGCACTTATATTTAAAATGCCTATCGGGAACCATATCTTGAATGCCTATTGGCACCTATATTTGAAATGCCTATCGGCTTCTATATCTGAAATGACTATCGGCACCTATTTTTAAAATGCCAATCGGCACCTATATCTGAAATGCCTATCGGCACCTATTTTTGAAATGCCTATCGGAAACTACATCTGAAATGCCTATCAGCACCTATATTTGAAATGCCTATCGGCAACCATACCTGGAATGCCTATTGGCACCTATATTTGAAATGCCTATCGGCTTCTATATCTGAAATGCCTATCGGCACCTATTTTTAAAATGCCAATCGGCAACTATATCTGAAATGCCTATCGGCACCTATATCTGAAATGCCTATCGGCACCAATTTTTGAAATGCCTATCGGAAAATACATCTGGAATGCCTATCAGCACCTATATTTGAAATGCCTATCGGCAACCATATTTGGAATGCCTATCGGCACCTATATTTGAAATGCCTATCGGCTTCTATATCTGAAATGCCTATCGCACCTATCTTTAAAATGCCAATCGGCAACTATATCTGAAATGCCTATCGGCACCTATATCTGAAATGCCTATCGGCACCTATTTTTGAAATGCCTATCGGAAACTACATCCGAAATGCCGATCAGCACCTATATTTGAAATGCCTATCGGCAACCATATCTGAAATGCCTATCGACACCTATATTTGAAATACCTTTCGGCTTCTATACCTTAAATGCCTATCAACACCTATTTTTAAAATGCTAAACGGCAACTATATCTGAAATGCCTATCGGCACCTATTTTTGAAATGCCTATCGGAAACTACATCTGAAATCCCTATCAGCACCTATATTTGAAATGCCTATCGGCTTCTATATCTGAAATGCCTATCGGTACCTATTTTTAAAATGCCAATCGGCAACTATATCTGAAAAGCCTATCGGCACCTATATCTGAAATGCCTATCGGCACTTATTTTTAAAATGCCTATCGGAAACTACAACTGAAATGCCTATCAACACCTATATTTGAAATGCCTATCGGCAACCATATTTGGAATGCCTATCGGCACCTATATTTGAAATGCCTATCGGCTTCTATATCTGAAATGCCTAGCGGCACCTGTTTTTAAAATGCCAATCGGCAACTATATCTGAAATGCCTATCGGCACCTATTTTTGAAATGTCTATCGAAAACTACATCTGAAATGCCTATCAGCACCTATATTTGAAATGCCTGTCGGCAACCAAATCAGAAATGCCTATCGGCACCTATATCTGAAATGCCTTCCGGCATTTTTATCTGAAATGCCTATCGACACCTATATTTGAAATGCCTATCAGCACTTATAATATGAAATGCCTATCGGCAACCATATCTTGAATGCCTATCGGCACCTATATTTAAAATGCCTATCGGCTTCTATATCTGAAATGCCTATCGGCACCTATTTTTAAAATTACAATCGGCAACTATATCTGGAATGCCTATCGGCACCTATATCTGAAATGCCTATCGGCACCTATTTTTGAAATGTCTTTCGGAAACTACATCTGAAATGCCTATCTGCTCCTATATTTGAAATTCCTATCGGCAACCATATCTGAAATGCCTATCGACACCTATATTTGAAATACCTATCGGCTTCGATATCTGAATTGCCTATCGGCACCTGTTTTTAAAATGCCAATCGGCAACTATATCTGAAATGCCTATCGACACCTATATTTGAAATGCCTATCAGCACTTATATTTGAAATGCCTATCGGCAACCATATCTTGAATGCCTATCGGCACCTATATTTAAAATGCCTATAGGCTTCTATATCTGAAATGCCTATCGGCACCTATTTTTAAAATGCCAATCGGCAACTATATCTGAAATGCCCATCGGCACCTATATCTGAAATGCCTATCGGCACCTATTTTTGAAATGCCTATCAGAAACTACATATGAAATGCCTATCGGCACCTATATTTGAAATGCCTATCGGCAACCATATCTGAAATGCCTATCGACACCTATATTTGAAATACCTATCGGCTTCTATATCTAAAATGCCTATCGGCACCTATTTTTAAAATGCCAATCGGCAACTACAGATCTGAAATGCCTATCTGCACTTTATCTGAAATTCCAATCGGCACCAATTTTTGAAATGCCTATCGGAAACTACATCTGAAATGCCTATCAGCACCTATATTTGAAATACCTATCGGCAACCATATCTGAAATGCCTATCGACACCTATATTTGAAATACCTATCGGCTTCTATATCTGAAATGCCTATCAACACCTATTTTTAAAATGCCAATCGGCAACTATATCTGAAATGCCTATCGGCACCTATATCTGAAATGCCTATCGGCACCAATTTTTGAAATGCCTATAGGCAACCATATCTGGAATGCCTATCAGCACCTATATTTGAAATGCCTTTCGGGATTTATATCTGAAATGCCTACCGACACCTATATTTGAAATGCCTATCAGCACTTATATTTGAAATGCCTATCGGCAACTATATCTTGAATCCCTATTGGCACCTATATTTGAAATGCCTATCGGCTTCTATATCTGAAATGACTATCGGCACCTATTTTTAAAATGTCAATCGGCACCTATATCTGAAATGCCTATCGGCACCTATTTTTGAAATGCCTATCGGAAACTACATCTGAAATGCCTATCAGCACCTATATTTGAAATGCCTATCGGCAACCATATCTGGAATGCCTATTGGCACCTATATTTGAAATGCCTATCGGCTTCTATATCTGAAATGCCTATCGGCACCTATTTTTAAAATGCCAATCGGCAACTATATCTGAAATGCCTATCGGCACCTATATCTGAAATGCCTATCGGCACCTATTTTTAAAATGCCTATCGGAAACTACATCTGAAATGCCTATCAGCACCTATATTTGAAATGCCTATCGTCAACCATATCTGAAATGCCTATCGACAACTATATTTGAAATACCTATCGGCTTCTATATCTGAAATGCCTATCGGCACCTATTTTTAAAATGCCAATCGGTAACTATATCTGAAATGCCTATCGGCACCTATATCTGAAATGCCTATCGGCACCAATTTTTGAAATGCCTATCGGAAAATACATCTGGAATGCCTATCAGCACCTATATTTGAAATGCCTATCGGCAACCATATCTGGAATGCCTATCGGCACCTATATTTGAAATGCCTATCGGCTTCTATATCTTAAAATGCCTAGCGGCACCTATTTTTAAAGTGCCAATCGGCAACTATATCTGAAGTGCCTATCGGCACCTATATCTAAAATGCCTATCGGCACCTATTTTTGAAATGCCTATCAAAAACTACATCTGAAATGCCCATCAGCACCCATATTTGAAATGCCTATCGGCAACCACATCAGAAATGCCTATCGGCACCTATATCTGAAATGCCTTTCGGCATTTATATCTGAAATGCCTATCGACACCTATATTTGAAATTCCTATCGGCACCTATATTTTAAATGCCTATCCGCAAATATATCTGATATGCCTATCGGCACCTATATCTGAAATGCCTATCGGCACCTATTTTTGAAATGCCTATCGGAAACTACATTTAAAATGCCTATCGGCACCTATTTTTAAAATGCCAATCGGCAACTATATCTGAAATGCCTATATCTGAAATACCTATCGGCACCTATTTTTGAAATGCCTATCGGAAACTACATCTGAAATGCCTATCAGCACCTATATTTGAAATGCCTATCGGCAACCATATCTGAAATGCCTATCGACACCTATATTTGAAATACCTATCGGCTTCTATATCTGAAATGCCTATCGGCACCTATTTTTAAAATGCCAATCGGCAACTATATCTGAAATGCCTATCGGCACCTATATCTGAAATGCCAATCGGCACCAATTTTTGAAATGCCTATCGGAAACTACATCTGAAATGCCTATCAGCACCTATATTTAAAATGCCTATCGGCAACTATATCTGAAATGCCTATCGACACTTATATTTGAAATACCTGTCGGCTTCTATATCTGAAATGCCTATCGGCACCTATATTTAAAATGCCAATCGGCAACTATATCTGAAATGCCTATCGGCACCTATATCTAAAATGCTAATCGGCACCAATTTTTGAAATGCCTATCGGAAACTACATCTGAAATGCCTATCAGCACCTATATTTGAAATGCCTATAGGCAACCATATCTGGAATGCCTATCAGCATATATATTTGAAATGCCTTTCGGGATTTATATCTGAAATGCCTATCGACACCTATATTTGAAATGCCTATCAGCACTTATATTTGAAATGCCTATCGGCAACCATATCTTGAATGCCTATTGGCACCTATATTTGAAATGCCTATCGGCTTCTATATCTGAAATGACTATCGGCACCTATTTTTAAAATGCCAATCGGCACCTATATCTGAAATGCCTATCGGCACCTATTTTTGAAATGCCTATCGGAAACTACATCTGAAATGCCTATCAGCACCTATATTTGAAATGCCTATCGTCAACCATATCTGAAATGCCTATCGACAACTATATTTGAAATACCTATCGGCTTCTATATCTGAAATGCCTCTCGGCAACTATTTTTAAAATGCCAATCGGCAACTATATCTGAAATGCCTATCGGCACCTATATCTGAAATGCCTATCGGCACCTATTTTTAAAATGCCTATCGGAAACTACATCTGAAATGCCTATCAGCACCTATATTTGAAATGCCTATCGTCAACCATATCTGAAATGCCTATCGACAACTATATTTGAAATACCTATCGGCTTCTATATCTGAAATGCCTATCGGCACCTATTTTTAAAATGCCTATCGGAAAATACATCTGGAATGCCTATCAGCACCTATATTTGAAATGCCTATCGGCAACCATATCTGGAATGCCTATCGGCACCTATATTTGAAATGCCTATCGGCTTCTATATCTGAAATGCCTATCGACACCTATTTTTAAAATACCAATCGGCAACTATATCTGAAATGCCTATCGGCACCTATATCTGAAATGCCTATCGGCACCTATTTTTGAAATGCCTATCGGAAACTACATCTGAAATGCCTCTCAGCGCCTATATTTGAAATGCCTATCGGCAACCATATCTGAAATGCCTATCGACACCTATATTTGAAATACCTATCGGCTTCTATATCTAAAATGCCTATAAAACACCTATTTTTAAAATGCCAATCGGCAACTATATCTGAAATGCCTATCGGCACCTATATCTGAAATGCCTATCTGCACCAATTTTTGAAATGCCTATCGGAAACTACATCTGAAATGCCTATCAGCACCTATATTTGAAATGCCTATCGGCAACCATATCTGAAATGCCTATCGACACCTATATTTGAAATACCTATCGGCTTCTATATCTGAAGTGCCTATCGGCACCTATTTTTAAAATGCCAATCGGCATCTATATCTGAAATGCCTATCGGCACCTATATCTGAAATGCCAATCGGCACCAATTTTTGAAATGCCTATCGGAAACTACATCTGAAATGCCTATCAGCACTTATATTTAAAATGCCTATCGGCAACTATATCTGAAATGCCTATCGACACTTATATTTGAAATACCTGTCGGCTTCTATATCTGAAATGCCTATCGGCACCTATATTTAAAATGCCAATCGGCAACTATATCTGAAATGCCTATCGGCACCTATATCTAAAATGCTAATCGGCACCAATTTTTGAAATGCCTATCGGAAACTACATCTGAAATGCCTATCAGCACCTATATTTGAAATGCCTATAGGCAACCATATCTGGAATGCCTATCAGCACCTATATTTGAAATGCCTTTCGGGATTTATATCTGAAATGCCTATCGACACCTATATTTGAAATGCCTATCAGCACTTATATTTGAAATGCCTATCGGCAACCATATCTTGAATGCCTATTGGCACCTATATTTGAAATGCCTATCGGCTTCTATATCTGAAATGACTACCGGCACCTATTTTTAAAATGCCAATCGGCACCTATATCTGAAATGCCTATCGGCACCTATTTTTGAAATGCCTATCGGAAACTACATCTGAAATGCCTATCAGCACCTATATTTGAAATGCCTATCGGCAACCATATCTGGAATGCCTATTGGCACCTATATTTGAAATGCCTATCGGCTTCTATATCTGAAATGCCTATCGGCACCTATTTTTAAAATGCCAATCGGCAACTATATCTGAAATGCCTATCGGCACCTATATCTGAAATGCCTATCGGCACCTATTTTTAAAATGCCTATCGGAAACTACATCTGAAATGCCTATCAGCACCTATATTTGAAATGCCTATCGTCAACCATATCTGAAATGCCTATCGACAACTATATTTGAAATACCTATCGGCTTCTATATCTGAAATGCCTATCGGCACCTATTTTTAAAATGCCAATCGGTAACTATATCTGAAATGCCTATCGGCACCTATATCTGAAATGCCTATCGGCACCAATTTTTGAAATGCCTAACGGAAAATACATCTGGAATGCCTATCAGCACCTATATTTGAAATGCCTATCGGCAACCATATCTGGAATGCCTATCGGCACCTATATTTGAAATGCCTATCGGCTTCTATATCTTAAAATGCCTAGCGGCACCTATTTTTAAAGTGCCAATCGGCAACTATATCTGAAGTGCCTATCGGCACCTATATCTAAAATGCCTATCGGCACCTATTTTTGAAATGCCTATCAAAAACTACATCTGAAATGCCCATCAGCACCCATATTTGAAATGCCTATCGGCAACCACATCAGAAATGCCTATCGGCACCTATATCTGAAATGCCTTTCGGCATTTATATCTGAAATGCCTATCGACACCTATATTTGAAATTCCTATCGGCACCTATATTTTAAATGCCTATCCGCAAATATATCTGATATGCCTATCGGCACCTATATCTGAAATGCCTATCGGCACCTATTTTTGAAATGCCTATCGGAAACTACATTTAAAATGCCTATCGGCACCTATTTTTAAAATGCCAATCGGCAACTATATCTGAAATGCCTATATCTGAAATACCTATCGGCACCTATTTTTGAAATGCCTATCGGAAACTACATCTGAAATGCCTATCAGCACCTATATTTGAAATGCCTATCGGCAACCATATCTGAAATGCCTATCGACACCTATATTTGAAATACCTATCGGCTTCTATATCTGAAATGCCTATCGGCACCTATTTTTAAAATGCCAATCGGCAACTATATCTGAAATGCCTATCGGCACCTATATCTGAAATGCCAATCGGCACCAATTTTTGAAATGCCTATCGGAAACTACATCTGAAATGCCTATCAGCACCTATATTTAAAATGCCTATCGGCAACTATATCTGAAATGCCTATCGACACTTATATTTGAAATACCTGTCGGCTTCTATATCTGAAATGCCTATCGGCACCTATATTTAAAATGCCAATCGGCAACTATATCTGAAATGCCTATCGGCACCTATATCTAAAATGCTAATCGGCACCAATTTTTGAAATGCCTATCGGAAACTACATCTGAAATGCCTATCAGCACCTATATTTGAAATGCCTATAGGCAACCATATCTGGAATGCCTATCAGCATATATATTTGAAATGCCTTTCGGGATTTATATCTGAAATGCCTATCGACACCTATATTTGAAATGCCTATCAGCACTTATATTTGAAATGCCTATCGGCAACCATATCTTGAATGCCTATTGGCACCTATATTTGAAATGCCTATCGGCTTCTATATCTGAAATGACTATCGGCACCTATTTTTAAAATGCCAATCGGCACCTATATCTGAAATGCCTATCGGCACCTATTTTTGAAATGCCTATCGGAAACTACATCTGAAATGCCTATCAGCACCTATATTTAAAATGCCTATCGTCAACCATATCTGAAATGCCTATCGACAACTATATTTGAAATACCTATCGGCTTCTATATCTGAAATGCCTCTCGGCAACTATTTTTAAAATGCCAATCGGCAACTATATCTGAAATGCCTATCGGCACCTATATCTGAAATGCCTATCGGCACCTATTTTTAAAATGCCTATCGGAAACTACATCTGAAATGCCTATCAGCACCTATATTTGAAATGCCTATCGTCAACCATATCTGAAATGCCTATCGACAACTATATTTGAAATACCTATCGGCTTCTATATCTGAAATGCCTATCGGCACCTATTTTTAAAATGCCTATCGGAAAATACATCTGGAATGCCTATCAGCACCTATATTTGAAATGCCTATCGGCAACCATATCTGGAATGCCTATCGGCACCTATATTTGAAATGCCTATCGGCTTCTATATCTGAAATGCCTATCGACACCTATTTTTAAAATACCAATCGGCAACTATATCTGAAATGCCTATCGGCACCTATATCTGAAATGCCTATCGGCACCTATTTTTGAAATGCCTATCGGAAACTACATCTGAAATGCCTCTCAGCGCCTATATTTGAAATGCCTATCGGCAACCATATCTGAAATGCCTATCACAACCTATATTTGAAATACCTATCGGCTTCTATATCTAAAATGCCTATAAAACACCTATTTTTAAAATGCCAATCGGCAACTATATCTGAAATGCCTATCGGCACCTATATCTGAAATGCCTATCTGCACCAATTTTTGAAATGCCTATCGGAAACTACATCTGAAATGCCTATCAGCACCTATATTTGAAATGCCTATCGGCAACCATATCTGAAATGCCTATCGACACCTATATTTGAAATACCTATCGGCTTCTATATCTGAAGTGCCTATCGGCACCTATTTTTAAAATGCCAATCGGCATCTATATCTGAAATGCCTATCGGCACCTATATCTGAAATGCCAATCGGCACCAATTTTTGAAATGCCTATCGGAAACTACATCTGAAATGCCTATCAGCACTTATATTTAAAATGCCTATCGGCAACTATATCTGAAATGCCTATCGACACTTATATTTGAAATACCTGTCGGCTTCTATATCTGAAATGCCTATCGGCACCTATATTTAAAATGCCAATCGGCAACTATATCTGAAATGCCTATCGGCACCTATATCTAAAATGCTAATCGGCACCAATTTTTGAAATGCCTATCGGAAACTACATCTGAAATGCCTATCAGCACCTATATTTGAAATGCCTATAGGCAACCATATCTGGAATGCCTATCAGCACCTATATTTGAAATGCCTTTCGGGATTTATATCTGAAATGCCTATCGACACCTATATTTGAAATGCCTATCAGCACTTATATTTGAAATGCCTATCGGCAACCATATCTTGAATGCCTATTGGCACCTATATTTGAAATGCCTATCGGCTTCTATATCTGAAATGACTACCGGCACCTATTTTTAAAATGCCAATCGGCACCTATATCTGAAATGCCTATCGGCACCTATTTTTGAAATGCCTATCGGAAACTACATCTGAAATGCCTATCAGCACCTATATTTGAAATGCCTATCGGCAACCATATCTGGAATGCCTATTAGCACCTATATTTGAAATGCCTATCGGCTTCTATATCTGAAATGCCTATCGGCAACTATTTTTAAAATGCCAATCGGCAACTATATCTGAAATGCCTATCGGCACCTATATCTGAAATGCCTATCGGCACCTATTTTTAAAATGCCTATCGGAAACTACATCTGAAATGCCTATCAGCACCTATATTTGAAATGCCTATCGTCAACCATATCTGAAATGCCTATCGACAACTATATTTGAAATACCTATCGGCTTCTATATCTGAAATGCCTATCGGCACCTATTTTTAAAATGCCTATCGGAAAATACATCTGGAATGCCTATCAGCACCTATATTTGAAATGCCTATCGGCAACCATATCTGGAATGCCTATCGGCACCTATATTTGAAATGCCTATCGGCTTCTATATTTGAAATGCCTATCGACACCTATTTTTAAAATACCAATCGGCAACTATATCTGAAATGCCTATCGGCACCTATATCTGAAATGCCTATCGGCACCTATTTTTGAAATGCCTATCGGAAACTACATCTGAAATGCCTCTCAGCGCCTATATTTGAAATGCCTATCGGCAACCATATCTGAAATGCCTATCGACACCTATATTTGAAATACCTATCGGCTTCTATATCTGAAATGCCTATAAAACACCTATTTTTAAAATGCCAATCGGCAACTATATCTGAAATGCCTATCGGCACCTATATCTGAAATGCCTATCTTCACCAATTTTTGAAATGCCTATCGGAAACTACATCTGAAATGCCTATCAGCACCTATATTTGAAATACCTATCGGAAACCATATCTGGAATGCTTATCGGCACCTATATTTGAAATGCCTATCGGCTTCTATATCTGAAATGCCTATCGGCACCTATTTTGAAAATGGCTATCGGCAACTATATCTGAAATGCCTATCGGCACCTATATCTGAAATGCCTATCGGCACCTATTTTTGAAATGCCTATCGGAAACTACATCTAAAATGCCTATCAGCACCTATATTTGAAATGCCTATCGGCAACCATATCTGGAATGCTTATCGGCACCTATATTTGAAATGCTTATCGGCTTCTAAATCTGAAATGCCTATCGGCACCTATTTTTAAAATGCCTATCGGAAACTACATCTGAAATGCCTATCAGCACCTATATTTGTAATGCCTATCGGCAACCATATCTGGAATGCCTATCGGCACCTATATTTGAAATGCCTATCGGCTTCTATATCTTAAAATGCCTAGCGGCACCTATTTTTAAAGTGCCAATCGGCAACTATATCTGAAGTGCCTATCGGCACCTATATCTAAAATGCCTATCGGCACCTATTTTTGAAATGCCTATCAAAAACTACATCTGAAATGCCTATCAGCACCTATATTTGAAATGCCTATCGGCAACCACATCAGAAATGCCTATCGGCACCTATATCTGAAATGCCTTTCGGCATTTATATCTGAAATGCCTATCGACACCTATATTTGAAATTCCTATCGGCACCTATATTTTAAATGCCTATCCGAAAATATATCTGATATGCCTATCGGAACCTATATCTGAAATGCCTATCGGCACCTATTTTTGAAATGCCTATCGGAAACTACATTTAAAATGCCTATCGACACCTATTTTTAAAATGCCAATCGGCAACTATATCTGAAATGCCTATCGGCACCTATATCTGAAATGCCAATCGGCACCAATTTTTGAAATGCCTATCGGAAACTACATCTGAAATGCCTTTCAGCACCTATATTTGAAATGCCTATCGGCAACTATATCTGAAATGCCTATCGACACCTATATTTGAAATACCTGTCGGCTTCTATATCTGAAATGCCTATCGGCACCTATATTTAAAATGCCAATCGGCAACTATATCTGAAATGCCTATCGGCACCTATATCTAAAATGCCAATCGGCACCAATTTTTGAAATGCCTATCGGAAACTACATCTGAAATGCCTATCAGCACCTATATTTGAAATGCCTATCGGCCACCATATCTGGAAAGCCTATCAGCACCTATATTTGAAATGCCTTTCGGGATTTATATCTGAAATGCCTATCGACACCTATATTTGAAATGCCTATCAGCACTTATATTTAAAATGCCTATCGGCAACCATATCTTGAATGCCTATTGGCACCTATATTTGAAATGCCTATCGGCTTCTATATCTGAAATGACTATCGGCACCTATTTTTAAAATGCCAATCGGCACCTATATCTGAAATGCCTATCGGCACATATTTTTGAAATGCCTATCGGAAACTACATCTGAAATGCCTATCAGCACCTATATTTGAAATGCCTATCGGCAACCATATCTGGAATGCCTATTGGCACCTATATTTGAAATGCCTATCGGCTTCTATATCTGAAATGCCTATCGGCACCTATTTTTAAAATGCCAATCGGCAACTATATCTTAAATGCCTATCGGCACCTATATCTGAAATGCCTATCGTCACCAATTTTTGAAATGCCTATCGGAAAATACATCTGGAATGCCTATCAGCACCTATATTTGAAATGCCTATCGGCAACCATATTTGGAATGCCTATCGGCACCTATATTTGAAATGCCTATCGGCTTCTATATCTGAAATGCCTATCGCACCTATCTTTAAAATGCCAATCGGCAACTATATCTGAAATGCCTATCGGCACCTATATCTGAAATGCCTATCGGCACCTATTTTTGAAATGCCTATCGGAAACTACATCCGAAATGCCGATCAGCACCTATATTTGAAATGCCTATCGGCAACCATATCTGAAATGCCTATCGACACCTATATTTGAAATACCTATCGGCTTCTATATCTGAAATGCCTATCAACACCTATTTTTAAAATGCTAAACGGCAACTATATCTGAAATGCCTATCGGCACCTATATCTGAAATGCCTATCGGCACCTATTTTTGAAATGCCTATCGGAAACTACATCTGAAATCCCTATCAGCACCTATATTTGAAATGCCTATCGGCTTCTATATCTGAAATGCCTATCGGTACCTATTTTTAAAATGCCAATCGGCAACTATATCTGAAAAGCCTATCGGCACCTATATCTGAAATGCCTATCGGCACTTATTTTTAAAATGCCTATCGGAAACTACAACTGAAATGCCTATCAACACCTATATTTGAAATGCCTATCGGCAACCATATTTGGAATGCCTATCGGCACCTATATTTGAAATGCCTATCGGCTTCTATATCTGAAATGCCTAGCGGCACCTGTTTTTAAAATGCCAATCGGCAACTATATCTGAAATGCCTATCGGCACCTATTTTTGAAATGTCTATCGAAAACTACATCTGAAATGCCTATCAGCACCTATATTTGAAATGCCTATCGGCAACCACATCAGAAACGCCTATCGGCACCTATATCTGAAATGCCTTCCGGCATTTTTATCTGAAATGCCTATCGACACCTATATTTGAAATGCC